>JAVFBX010044606.1:0-17480 GCA_034783855.1 Mopalia kennerleyi | reverse complement strand
AAGGTGCATATATTATAAAGACAAACTGCTGAACACATGAAAAATGTCAAAATATAATTCACGTCTAATTTTAGAAGAAAATCAATCGATTAGAGTACACAATAACCAATGTGCAGTATGTGCAGAAATATATTAAAAGATAAATCTGTAAAAACCTTGAATTGTAGAATTAAGAAATCAGCTAGGATAAAATCAACCTCAAGAATAAAAACCAGTGAATTCCTTTAAGCATTTTAGCTTGTCCAGGGCTTAATTTCCATGGCAACGGTTGTAGATTGTGTTCCATCGTTATTAGGCCCAGCTAAGGCTTTTATTGCTTTGAGAAATTGGCATTACTTTGTTGGCTATACCGGCTAATAAACCACTACACATTTCCCCATAAGATACATGTATATAATGTTCTACTCCACCGCTATATTTTCTTAACAAGATCTAAAGTCAGCCACACAGTCACCACACAGTCAGCGACTTGGGTGGTTTTAGCATGTTCAACCTACTTGTGAAGTTTCAATGTTACTTTGATGTAAACAAATCTGATAAGATATGCTTAAGTGAAATGGGACTCCTCTCAAACTGAAAGTGAAAGTCCAGTAAGTCACCATTTAAGTAAAACATCTGAGAAGATATGCTTTACTGAAATCTGACTGCTCATTCAAACCGAAAGTAAAAGTCCAGTAAGTCACGATTAAAGTAAAATATCTGATAAGATATGCTTAAGTGAATTCAGACTCCTCTCAAACTGAAAGTGAAAGTCCAGTAAGTCACCATTAAAGTTAACTATCTGATACAATATGCTTTAGTAATATCTGACTGCTCATCAAAATCGAAAGTGAAAGTCTATTAACACAAAAAACTCTGAACTTGTTAACACCACAAATATGGGATCCATAATCAAAAGGTAAAAGTGGCACTAAAATTGGATTTAAAAAAATAAAACATGGTGCTGCAAAGCTGTTATGCAATGATGGTGATAGAAAATGTTTAGAAAAAGACTTGTCTCTCCGTATCAATGAGAGCTTTGCCTTTTTGTTGTGGAGGTTGCTTCAGATTGCCTCCGAACCGCTGGTTTAATGATACAGAGGTCTGTAAGAAAAAAGAAAAGAGAATATATATTATATATATCATTATATATATCAGAAATATCATTACATCAGCATCTATTTTTATGGTTTGTTTGTTTGGTTGCGGGTGATACATCATAGGATTGTTCATTTGTTTGATTAGGGTTTAACATCGTACTCAAGGGTATTTCACTTATAGGACGACGGATTGTCCACTTCACACGGTTCCTTGTCTTATGACGGTGGAAAACTGTAACGAAACCTCATAAACACCACCCCCATGATTGCCGTAGCCACATCGTGTGACTCACTCATATACCAGCTGGTCCACAGACAGACTCGATCGTACTCAAGAAATAAATGGTGGAGACATAGTGGCTGACTAACCTTAGGTGCACTAAATGAGTTGTAGGACTGTTTGGAAGTTTGGACATTCTGCTGGAAACAAGATGAGATGAGAAAAATTAAAATTAGGTGGGATCGATATAGATTTATCCATATTTATGAGAATTTTAACATTTTTTTTGATGGTTTGTTTGTTTGATTGGGGTTTAACGTCGTACTCAAGGGTATTTCGCTTATATGATGACGGATTGTCCACTTCACAATGTTCCTTGCATAATTACAGTGGAAAACCGAGAAGAAACCTTTTAAAAACCACCGCCGTGATTGCCAGAGCCACATCGTGTGACTCACTCATATACCTGAGGGTTGACAGAAGGACTCGATCCTGTGAACAGTACATCGAAGTATGTGATCATGCTGAAAACCTATAAAGAGGTCTTAACCAAATCTATTGTGACAATAGGGCTAAGAGGGGTTCTTTTACTTTTGACTTGGTTATATATCTCATATTTGTGGTAGCTACAATGATGCTGACAAGTTTAGGAACTACATCCCTATTACATGTAGAGAGGGCTGTTACTGACCAGGTGCCTTTTTACAAACTCTATTGCAAGGATATTTATATGCTTCATCTCTTTCAATAACCCCAATTTAATTTTAATTTTTACCATAAGTATACATAAGGCATAAAATGTCTGTGTGAAGTGAACAGCCTGCACACTGAGGTCATACAAGCACCAATCATAAACCAGTCTATGCACAGCTGCCATGGTGCCTTAAGCTATTAAACAATCATTCCAGAGACACACACACCTTCAGGTCAAAGACAGCAGCAGGTGAAATGGTTATGCGAAAGCACTCATAGTTCACATACACGGCACTTGTCCAAATACAAAATTATTGAAAATTTTTTAAATTGCGTATGGAAACAAGCCAAAAGCAAGTTGATTTAATGGTTGGTCTTCGATATTACAATAAAGACCACAAAATTGAGTAAGCCAAAAAAGATATTCTGGAGTTTAAAATTGTGTGCAAGCCGAAACCAGACAGATTAGCATGGGAATTCTAGTTTGGTTGGTTCAACTGTAAGTTATATGTAAAAAGCTGTAAAAGAAAATTTTTGTCGCATTCTGTCCACACATGTCTACAAAGTCCCAGCTACATTGTCAGAATTAAACACTTCTGGAAAACAGAATACAAAAATATCAATTTAATGTTTTTGATTTATTTGAGACAAAAAAATCAAATTTACAAATTTACATACATGTATATACAAGAATAAAACAATGACCACAAATTCAGTGTATAATAGATTAAGTCCATACCTCTTTAGGAGTTCAGGTTAAAGTCTCCACAATGTATCGTTAGCAGCTCTTTCAATCAGAGTTAAATAGGATATAAAAATGACAGGGAAAAACAATTGCCAAGGACTCTATATATAATTTGTTTCTTTAAAAAAATATTGTTCCCTAATTTTTGTGAGACATTTACACTGTCCCAGTTTAACAGGATTGATTAACCAAATCAGTAAAAATGTCATTTGCTAATAGTTCCTCAATTCAATGTTGAGTAAGACGGGGCTTTAACTTGACAAATTTATCACACACTTAAGACATACTCCTTCAACTGATTGCTGATCAAAGTAAACTTTTTTAAGAAGTTATATGCTGTCTGTCGTCACGAATCCCCCCACACCAGGACGTAATTTAAGGAGGTTCTCCAGTTGACATGAACTAGAAATGTTAAAGCTCTATTGTCATTCAGAGTTACTCCAGGCAGCGGATTTGTCCAGAGGATCAGATAAAACTCCAGTACAATCAGGATAGCTCATTTTCACACTCCAAGCCTTCCAGGTAAAAACTGCAAGAGGTCATTTTAACTGATGAGTTCAGCTGATCACCAATGGCCGCAGGGGAGGTTTACAGCTACCCAGTTATAAAGAAGCCACGTCATGTCCTCAACATTTTCCGTCACCCAACAGAAGACATTTTTTTACAAGTGATTTTGTTGAAGAGAGGAAGTATAATATGAATTCCCCTGGGCTGACTACCCTAAGCCTTCACCTCCTTAATCCACACTGTAACCTGGGGACAACTCTGTAGAAATGAAAGGAATTAATTCTGCATTAGTTCTATTGCCTCTGACCAAACCATTCATTTAACCTGAAATACCAAAGATTAGGACTTAAGAATGATCTTGACAACATGTATTAGAGCCACATCCATTTTACTGACCCATTTTGAACCAGAGGAATTAAGCAGATAGGGCTTATATCTAACAACAGGAATGTAGAAAGAAGATAGGGCTTATATCTAACAACAGGAATGTAGAAAGAAGAGAGTAAAGAAGAAAAAAGTGAAGATCAAATAAAGGAATCAGAAAAGGTGGCTTAGAATTGAATACGAATGGTTAGCGATGAGAATCGCTCACAAAGAAGGAAAGAAGACTGAACACTAGTATTATTTAAACAATTAAGTGAAATGACAATCGTTTAGCCTATTGACACAGGTCTAATTAGACTATTGAACAGGTACACGAGTCAATTACAGACAATGTTAGAAAGTATCAGACATATGCTCATAATTGGCAATACTGATTCACAGTCTAATCCTTAATCTGGACTTATCTGAACTTATTCCAAGAAGATATACAGGAACTACAATACCATTACGATAATCACTGCAGTCAGTAGTGTATTATAGCTCGACATTAATAATATGAATCTACTGTATACTATATTAAGCCATTTATAAGAGGAGATTCATATCCTACACATGATGGTTAAGCTGGTCACTGTTTAGGTATCTCTAGGGGCTCCATAATTATACCAGAACATACGACAAAGATACCGCGATACAGTAATAATACACAATAACAGATAGTTAAATACACAGACAGAGATGATAACACAGCCTTATGAGCATGTATATTTAACGGCAGGGTTCCAGGTGGCCAAGGATGGACAAAAGCCTTTCATTTTCAGTGGACAACTGACATGACCTGTCATATTGAGTAAAGCTAAACAGTTCCATATTCAGAATGAACAATGAATAGCGGGAATAACAAATGGTGCTTAGTATGAACAATTGAACACAATTAACATAAAGATCAGTATGAAAGAAACGTAACCAAATTGAAACTTTTTAACTTACATCATTGGCTGGTCATCAACTATATATATGATTGATACAGTACATGTATTTGATTCATTGATTGATTGATTGATTAACTGATCAATACCTATCTGTTCAATACATCCCTGATTTATTATTCTCCACTTTGGATGTCTCACATAAAGGTGATTTTAGATTAAGGTTAGACTCTAAAAGTCTATTGATGTATGGAATAAAGCGTGTTCACTCTTGTAAACTGTACTTCCTTTTTTATTCGAGAAAGCGGAGTAATGGCTCACTTTGAAGTTCGCCATTTGATTACCTCCTGATATAAAAAAACACATGACTCTTGTTGTAGATCAATGTTCCAGCAATAGTGTAAGATAAATCAGCGTCAATGATACAAGGGAAGAAAGGGTTATTGACTTACAGACGAAGAGGAAGGAGAAATGTGGCCTTCTAGCTGATTACCCTTCATGTGTAGAGTCGTTGGAATGCTGACTGGATCTGATCAACCATATCAGCGGTAGTGCTGCAACGACCCGCTTTCTCAAATGCTTTTCTGTTACACTCCTTGATCAGGCTACAGGCGGCATATGCGGCACAAATGGACGGCCCATAGAGCTCCAGCGAAGGTCTGAACATTCAAAAAGAATAATAAAATAACAGATCTTAAAAGAGAGCCAGAGAAAGACACAAATGAGGTGTAACATTTTTGAGATGAAGTGCTTTATAGAATAGTTAAATGACTTTATCTTCCACTTCATTTACAGAAATACATGAACACTAGAGGAAACCATTGTCCTCAGATAAATTAACGCACTTCTTTATTCACAGAATGTAGAGAAACCGTTTCAAAGGTATTACACTTATATAGCGACATATTGTTCACATCACACTGTTTCTTTCTAAAATATGGTGGAAAACCTAAAGAAAACTGAGAGGATACTTTAAAAAGACTACCCCTATAATTGTTAGAGCCACATCGTGTAATTCACCCATATACCTGATGGCTACAGATACACTCAAACCTCTGAGCAGTTCATCAGAGTAGGATTAGTAGGCTGACACTATAAGGCAAGGGAAAACAGCGCAAGGATGCAACAAATCATAGAAACAGCAGCAAATGAATGCTTAATCGCATTGTTTACACTTTTCCAATCATCAGATATTATAATTTGTCATGTCTTGGAAACCCTGGAGCATTGAATTGAACTGTGAAATATCTATACAAGCTATAACGGTTCAAATGGACAAAACAACTTACCATCACTTACAGCTTAGTGTAGCTTAAACTTACAAAAAAAACGCTTCTGACTTGAGAACATTTTCTTTGATTCAATAAATTAATTTTGATTTTATCTGTAAATTTGATAATACACAGCGGTCTTTGGTATGAGTTAAGACAATTCTGGTAAAAGTCCACTGCATCAAACACCCTTTGCTAGGCTCTGATTGGATTACAAGTCTAGACTGAAACAATAGATGGCTGTTCTAAACCAGAATTCCCAGGTCCTGTACAGACAAGGGTTATCCTAGAAATATATATGTCATCTCAATAGTAGTACAAAAAGAGACCAGAAGTCTGAAGTGTTGAAGGATATCCAAGCCACATGGCTACCATTAAACCTAGTTTATGATGATGGTGATGGGGAGACTGACTTTATACAATCATTTAATCTTACAGGGAACAGATCACAGGACAATTTAGTACAGAGTTACTGGGCACACCTAATACTGGTTTGATAGTTGGGTGCATTAGGCACTAACACTGGCCTGATGGCCCACAGCACCAGGTATAATATATATGGCTTGTTTGTTTGTTTGTTTGATTGGGGTTTAATGCCGTACTCAAGGCTATTTCACTTGTATGCATCGTGACAGCCTCATGGGTGAAGGAAACCACCCTCGACACCACTGCTAAGAAACAAAGACAAGATGGGACAAATACAGGACAATAACAGGAATCAATACAGACACCACAAACAGATCGACTTCCTGTTCCCCTTTACCTCTGAGAGAACCAGGGCACCTGGTCTTCTGGTCCAGGGCACCAGGTATTATACTGGCCTAATGGCCCAGGGCACCAGATATAATACTGGCCTGATGGCCGAGGGCACCAGGTATAGTACTGGCCTGATGGCCCAGGGCACCAGGTATAATACTGGCCTGATGGCCCAGGGCACATAATACTGGCCTGATGGCACCAGGTATAATACTGGCCTGATGGCCCAGGGCACCAGGTATAATACTGGCCTGATGGCCCAGGGCACCAGGTATAAGACTGGTCTTCTAGCCCATGGCACAATACTGGCATGATGGCCCAGGGCACCAGGTATAATACTGGTCTGTTGTGATGGAACACCATGCATAATACTTATTACTGGTTTGCAGTCCAACGGCACCAGGTATAATACTGGCCTGCTGCCCCAGGTATAATACTGGCCTGTTGTACGGGAACACCATGTATAATACTGGTTTACTGGCCCAGGGCACCATTTCAAATACTGGTTTGCAGTCTAAAGGCACCATGCATAATATTGGTCTGCTGGCCCAGGGCACGTTGTAAGGGAACACCATGTATAATACTGGTTACTGGCCCAGGGCACCATGTATAATACTGGTCTGCTGCCACAGGTGGCCTGTACTGACACTTTAAGGGGTCATCCTGGATGATAACACATTTTATAATAGAGAGAGTGCATAAGAAACATTTTCCAGAATTACTACAAGACTGTTTCTGAAATGTTCTGTAACTGATCAAATAGTACTTGTTTATATTGTGAAATGGTGAGTAACTGTGTTACTAGAGAAAGATAAGGCAGATGGAGTTAGAAAACCCACTTCCTGGTCTGGGGGAATCTCCACCTTACAATGATTAGAGTGCAGACTAGGAAGAGAGAGTTTCCTGAGACTTCCAGGAGTTTCTCAGAGAATCGCCCCACAATCAGCCACTTACACCACAGTAGGCTCAGGGCTAAACACCACTAAATTTAATTAGTTCCGCGATAAATTCCCTCAGACCGGTGGTCTTTAACATCCAAACTGCACGGTTAGGCAAGAATTAGCAAGTCATATAAACTACAGATAAAAAATGATTAACAGATTTAATGAGATTTTCTGATGAGGTCTTTACCAATAAGTCAGAGATTACAATTTCCCTTTTTGATTAAGTTCCCAACAGAACCAACTAAAATCTATATTTTTACTGATCATTTTTGTTTGTTTGAATGGGTGCACACTTTTTAACTCTTTCTTAATGAAATGTGTGTAAACCTCAAATTTTCAATTTAAAGAATGTCATTGTTATTATAGAGCATACATCTGAAAATACAGACAAAGAGTCACATGCAATATGTTCCCCTTGCAGAACAAACTATTCCTCCAAATTGTATTCTCAAACCTATGAGACTTATTGTGAAAATAACAAAATAATATTAAGTTGATCCCATTACACTTTACTCAAGACATTTTTATTATAAAAACATACACGAATAAGAAGTTGCATTCAAATTAATTCATGCTTATATATAAACTATGTTGATTAACAAATTTATTTGAAAAATCCAAATTATTATCTTGACCACAAAACCTTAAAGTCCGAACCTGATAAATGTACTATCACTACAAACTTGTGTGTAAAGGGGTATCAACATTTAACAGCAAATAATGTGGCTAGATGGAAGACATTACGACATTAAGAGTCCTGTATGGTTATGTACTGTGAATGGGTACAATAGAATGTACAGGTAATCTAACTATTTTCATATTCATTAAGCAAAGTGTTGAACAATAGCTAAAAGTTTATTATTTTAAATGCTAGAGTAACTAAATATTTTTAATTGGGGTATACTGTACTAATGGTTATTTCTCTCAAATAACATCAAGCCGGTGAAATCAGGTTGGAAAGCAAAACGACAGGATACACAACAAGCTCAGCCTACAGAAACACGGTGCAATAACACAATTTATGATAAAACAAAGCCTTGAAGCCCCTTAGCTAAAAGAGCACAAGGGAATAGAAAGTTCACAGCAACTACCTACTTTGACAGAAAGAATGGAATAAAAAAATTCTTCTAATATCATACCAATATCTGATATCTAAAACTAGCTTGAGAGACAATGGCTTTAAATGGCAGTGGAGAGAATCATAGAATGGGGAATGGCGGATTAATGGATCCAGGTGGCTTCAATACAAACACTCTATTAGCAGCACACATTTTAACACACTTTGCACAAATCACATTACGTTGATAACATAAAACTCCACATCAGCTTTCTAAAACACATGTCACTAATTACATCAGAGCAAAAAAGATACACGTTATATTGACATTGAACTGCATATCAGTTAATGTGACTATCTTTAAAATTGTGGGCAAAAGCAACAGCTGTCTGCATAACTGAAGCCAATGTCCATTAGAAGCTGTCTGCAATTGACATCTAAATTCAAGGAATAACACGAACATCCATTCTGTTCTGCATCCACCAGGATTTCTTAATATCTCACTTTGAAAAGAAATGCATATTGATGATAATATTGCAAGTGTGACTCATTCAGATATTGCATAATATTACCTCCCAACATTAAAGATCAACTGAAAAGCCACACTAAGCTACATTAAACTGACAAAGTAGTTTTATTTCTTTTTGCAGAATTTAAGAGCACATCTTTCAAAAAACTTAAGTCCCCCCAAAATTTTAGATCCATGTCATGGAATATTGAGCATTAATAAAACAGGCCCTAGGAATTTATACCGTTTGAAAGCATCACTGACGCCAAAGTTCATCATTATCTCTGTTAAGAACATTTCAAGTTGTCAGAGATAAACTGGAATTAGAGACACCCATTAGACAAGTGTCTAGAAAAACTTTAGCGAAATCCTTCATAAGAGAGTTGTGGTTAAAAACAATAAAATTCAGACAGAGATAGGAATGTGTTACATCCAGAAAATGGGGAGGTCAAATTGATGAAAATGAAAGAAATTTAAAACAAATCCGTCATTAACCTATACGTTGACAGATTATTGATTCTGCTGCAGATATGATGTTCAAAAACCTTTTGAAAACTTAAAGAAATTGTGGGAAAATTGAATTTAAAGACCAACAACTTTTATTTATCAATATTAATTTTGGTAATAATGTAGCAACATGTAACATGAAAATACTCATTGCTGTATGGCAAGGTTGATTTAACTAACCTATGTATCAGTGTAAACAATATACGGACCTCATTAATAAGGTTGATTTAACTAGCCAATGTATCAGTGTAAAACAATATACGGACCTCATTTATAAGGTTGATTTGAAACAAAATTCCTGGGTGAAAATTGTTCTGCTGACACTACAGTATGCGAACTGATGTATGCTTTTGGGTCTTCAAAAAGTAAATAAGCTAAGAAAGATTTGTAGAATGAATGGAATTTCATGCCAAAGATCTCACCTTGGGGGACACAAAAGGTTGCAATAAACACACAGTACTGTAAGTAAAGCACCTCAATGTAGGTAAGACCGTGTCCAGTAACCATTAGAATTCTTAAGAGTCAGAAAGCTTCTTTCATCTTTCCTTTATATGATCTTTATTAAATCTTTGGATAAAACAGTAGACAAAGACCACATTGTTTTCCATCCTACATTGCTCACCAGGAATGTATCTTTTTACTTAATCCATGCACTATTCAAAGCAGCCTTCAGGGCTAGAAGAAATGTACAATGTAGCAATGTCATTGCCCAGAAGACAGCTGCCTCTCACGGAATTTTCGTGAGGCATAACATTTTTTTTAATTTTTTTTTTTAATTCATTCTGGTTGCTGTCCATGTCAAACCAAGCTGAATTTACTGCATATAAGTTGAAATTTGCTAGACATTTGTAGGTGAAGGTGGACTCGGAAACAACCCTGATAATCAAAATCGGCACTCCCTGGCGTCAGTCGTAGCCCAGTTTAATGGTTTGTCTGGATTGGGACTCACTTGCCGCAGCCTGCATACAGCGTGATACCTAATGCTTATCAACCAGTCTAGTTGCGTACCCATTACAGTGCAACAATCAACAACGATCATACATTTTACATGTGGCTAGTGGAAAAAATACTCACCTAGCGACCTGGTAGTGTCATACAAGTGATAGATTTGTCTACTGTTTAAAAAAATTGTCATAGAAAGATCGCATCCAGCTTTACTTGTGCTCTGCAGTTTCAATACGAATGCAATGCCGTTTGAACAAACCCAAGTACAAACAGTCAAACACTTCTACTGTTCTATACAGTTAAATAATCCATTTCTTTTTTTCATTGATAGGCCAATCCTACAGCTATTGAATATAAGCTTTTTTTAAATTAGATTGATAAGATGAGCTCTCACAGCTGCCAAGTGTTATTTACTAGACACAGCAAAAGTTTGTCAGCAGAGCTCATCGCAAATGATGGCGATCTGCGTGGTGTGTCCGCTTATGAATGCACAGCATCATCAGCATGTAATTAGTTTTATCGGCATTTCAGTTGAGAGATTTGTTTTAACAGAGATAAACAACATTCCAATTTGGATGTTGACAGATGAATATGTTTTTAAATTAATGCATTATTACATATGTACATGTCAGTGCTCTAAAATAACACAATGCCACCAATATTGTTTTGCGATATTTGGTGATATGCAATCCCATTAATACAAGCAAGATACATTCCCAGTTAGTTCGTGAATTTGTTCTCTAGCTATCAAGCCCTCAACACATACAGCTGTGAATATTGTTAAATTCTGCAATGATGGTCTCATCATTTTGCAGAATTTGATTAAATGGAATCCGATCTCTTGTTAAATGTTAAAAAAAATTACCTCTGAATTCATTTTCAAGCCATCATTTTCATAGCAATGATTATTCTCAAATTTTGTAAAATGCAATACCACTCATTTTCTTTTCAGATGGAAGCTACATCCCAAGTTAGAAAGTAATCTGTGATTTTATTTTTAAGTTATGAAGTTAAAAAAAATTGTGGTGGAAGGCAAACATACAGTGGCATTTCTTTAGGGTAAGCTTCAATTCAAGCTATTTAATTTTGCATATGCGAAATGACACCTCAGTTACTGACAAATACTGGCAGCTGATTTCATGAATTTCTAACACGTCTTCTCATCATGTGGATTTAGCTTACCCCTCTTTTTTGTTTAAACCTGAAACTTGCCTGAGTGACCATAAAAACAGGAGGAAAGATCGCTAGCTAATTCCCTGCTTCACATCTTAAAGCAAAGTTTTGCCTAATCACCTGTTTCCTCACTTTAAGACAAGATTTGTTTACATCACAACTAGACATACATGTTAAAAAAATGTTTATTTAACTGCAATAGTAAGACTGCATCTACAACAAAATAAATTAAAAAAAAAAAATTGTTTTTCACACCTACATGTTGAAATACATCAACACTTTCACTAACTTTGTGTCACAAAACTATTACCATGCCAGTGTGTACAAAACTAAAAACATAACTATAACATCTAATTGAAAATGATGTCAACATTAACTTACTCATTAGAGTTGAGCTGTACAGCTTTTTGAGTCCAGAAAGCAAATGTTCCCATGCCCCCAGAGAGGAGGTCTCCCTGTCCACCACACCTCCGGGGGCTGCCTTCACCACAACATACCAGAACTGACAATAATAAAAGTAGAAATATACAAAGCAATCATAATATTAATAGATGACCATTCATCATTCATTGATTAAATATTTTTAACATAATAATGAATGGCATTTCATTTATATGAGGACCTATTGGTCATTTGTTCCACTGGAACATATAACCAGTACATGATTGACTGATTGGTGTTTTACGCCGTGCTTAAAGGTATTTCACTTGCATGACGGCGGTGTATTCCAACAATAATTGACACTAACACAACCAAGATGTGAAGCATTACCATATTGTTGGAAAGTTAATTTTCCTCCAGTGCTTAGTAAACACAGCACTGCTACTCTTCAAACAAACTACCCTTAGCCAGAGGGCTATAACCAGTACACTGAAGGAGGCTATAACCAGTACACTGAAGAAGGCTATAAACAGTACATTGAAGGAGGCTACAACCAGTACACTGAAGGAGGCTATATCCAGTACACTGAAGGAGGCTACAACCAGTACACTGAAGGAGGCTATAACCAGTACACTGAAGGAGGCTATAACCAGTACACTGAAGGAGGCTATAACCAGTACACCGAAGGAGGCTATAACCAGTACACTGAAGGAGGCTATAACCAGTACACTGAAGGAGGCTATAACCAGTACACTGAAGGAGGATATAACCAGTACACTGAAGGAGGCTACAACCAGTACACTTAAGGAGGTTACAAACCAGTATACTGAAGGAGGCTATAACCAGTACACTGAAGGAGGCTATAACCAGTACACTGAAGGAGACTATAACCAGTACACTGAAGGAGGCTACAACCAGTACACTTAAGGAGGCTACAAACCAGTATACTGAAGGAGGCTATAACCAGTACACTGTAGGAGGCTATAACCAGTACACTGAAGGAGGATATAACCAGTACACTGAAGGAGGCTATAATCAGTACACTGAAGGCTATAACCAGTACATTGAAGGAGGCTATAACCAGTACACTGAAGGAGGCTATAAACAGTACACTGAAGGAGGCTATAAACAGTACACTGAAGGAGGCTATAACAAGTACATGTACACTGAAGGAGGACAAGTTGTCAGAGCTGTTAGCCACAGCAGTGGGTCTGAAAAATATACTGACATTTATAAACCACTCTAAGGGTTTGGCGCATCATGATTACCTTTGTGTCCGTCACAGATGATGTCATTAAGACCCTTCCTAACAACAGTCACATTTCCTAGGGCAGCGGCCAGCTGAGACACATCAGAAACTGGCTCATCTTCTTTAGGTTCCAAACTCAACTGAAACAATAAAATAATTATATCGTTTATGAAAGTTTCAGTGTGTTTAAAGTAAAGTCAATATCATTTCACTCACTGCACATTCTATCCTTTTTCATCCAGGAATTTTCTTACAGGGGCTTGCTTTACTGAAGAGGTCAAAGTTAATCAAGTACTCTGTTTTTGTTAAGATGCATGAACAATCTTCATGGTCGCAATGAACATTTTAATTTTTATAGAAAAAAACTTGCTGATAGTCAACCAATACGGCATCTTATTATTTATTCAGTATGACATTAAAACCAAATCAAATGCAAGGGGGGTAACTATGGTTCAACAATTGTGGAGAATCCTTCAACTTGAAGTTTTTTATCAAAATAACAGCACTTGATGGAGAATTATTGTGCATTTTTATACTATTTAATACCTTCTCTTCTTATCTTCTCACTGCATTCTGCGTGTTCATCCTGGTTTGTTTGTTTGTTTGTTTGATTAGGGTTTAACATCATACTCAAGGGTATTTCACTTATATGACGATTGATTGTCCACTGAACAATGTTTCTGGCCTAATTACGGTGGAAAACCGAGAAGAAACCTCGTAAAAACCACCCCCTGCAATTTCCGGAGCCACATCGTGTGACTTACTCAAATACCTGAGGGTCGACAGACGGACTCGATCCTGTGAACAATACATCGAAGCTGACTTCAGTAAGCGCGCTCGCTAACCACTAAGCCACGGCCGCGAGCCCGTTTATCCTGGTAGAAAATCTCTTTCCTAAGTTAATTGTTTGCCTATAGAATAAAAAGTGTCTGTACCTACCACTTTTCGAAAGAGTCTGGCAAACTCCACAGTATTCGGTGTAAGAATGGCTTTGGTATAATTCTGAATGACTGAGGGGTCCTGAGTGACAATATAGAGACCATCCTGGTAATATAAACAGATTTGTTGTTTGAACTGGGTTACTTTTCATTTCAATATTGCAACTTTATTACATAATCATTACTTACTATCAAAGTTTTTTAATGACTGTTTGTTGCATGTAATCCAATATACTTAAACTTCACATAGGAAAAAATATTTTTAACAAATCAAATTTTCAGAAATTCCTAATTAAAAGTTTGTTTGTTAGATGGGGTTTTACTCCATTCATAATTTTATTTCACCCTTAGCATAATGGGTGAACAAAACACTACAAGACATCAACAGATAATATATGACAGGAAACCACAAGATGAAAAACAATGCCTCTTCAACAGATCAGCCACAGGTAGCTCCCTCCAAACAACTGGCCTAATTAAAACAGAACTCAAAATGATGAGATTCTGATGATGAGTCTGAATAATTTCACCATTAGAATTGAATAGGTTCACCATTAGAATTGAATAGGTTCACAGTTAGAATAGGATGTAAAACTTACCGCATCAATGATGATGGGGATTTGCATCTTCTGTGCAACCTGGATTATTTCCTAAAGCACAGAAAGAGCATTTTCATTGTCAGATATCTACTCTATTGACAACCATTTAGTCTAATTAATTGCATCAAAACGTTTTTAAAATGACATATAATAATTCAAGTCAATACTAAAAAATAAGTTATTTTATGAACATAAATTTACAACATGAATTGTCGATAAGAAAGAAGTTTAATACTCAATACTGGGCCATGTTACAACAGTTTTGAACTGATTCACAATTAAGAGAGCCTCAGAATGGTACCCATGACAAACAATTAGCCGTAGAAAACACCATCTTAGTCAGAGAGCTGTGTCCTTCAACAAAAACTTAGAATCCCAGCTAATTCAAAGGGGTTGCCACCTTTAAATACCTGACAATTCTCTGGTCAGAATAATTTGACAGTTTAACCAGGTATATTCAATCTGTACCTTAACGTTCTGTAAGACCTGAGGATTTCGTCCCAAGCCTGGCCCTATCACCACAGAATGCATCCTCTCTAACCATTCACTGATCTCAGAGACACCATTCGTATGATCTCTACAAACATAATCATACAATCACCCAATCATCATATATTAGATTAACATAAAACTTTAATTAACTAATTACAGTTTACACAATATCTAAATAGCTGCCCCACCGTGGGTTGTTGTAAATACCATACAACGTTGATTGGTCGTCTGAATGACCAATCACACAACTGGTTCCAAACGCTTGTGAATCAATATGTAATGTGTCTTTGCATTGTACAGTGAGCTTTTATGAACCCTAGCCTGCCTCAGGATGCGAGATTGTCTCAGGAAACATAGCTGAGTATAGGATCAAACTATGACAAGAAATTATTGATGAGCCAATTAAGATCTGGTAATAATAAATTCCAGCAAAAATATATGGTATGCACTCGAGGTTATTGACAAACTTCTAATCTAATGATAAAACTATCAATAGACAAGACAATAAACAATAAAAGTTTCAACAGCTTGTCCTCCTTGTTTAATATTCATTTTCCAGGTGCAACTCATGTCTAAAATAAGCTTCAATGGCAATAATTTGAACACAACAAAACCGCACACAATGGAGAGAAAAAATGTTTTTAGAGTTCTGGCACCAAGTAAATACAAACTAATGTCATCTCTGGAGTGATAAACTTTATTTCATCTATTGATGAAAATACCAATTTGTGATATTTAACACTATTTGGGTACCTGTCACGTATCTAAAACGCCAGGTCAAACATGAACAAGAATATATCCACATGTCTTCATGCACAAGTTTTGAACACTTATATTAAATAAAAGAATCTGCTGTGATGTCATACCCGTCCAGTTATGGCGTGTTTTGGCTTTAATTGCCATTACAATAGGCAGTCTCTCAGCTGTTTTTAAAAACCACCAAATTTTTCATGTATAATCATTTGAGTCCAGCATCTAGCATGAGTCCACATGTAAGCTTACTCGATTAACTGTTAAAGTACTGATTTCAGAGTAGGAAGTGTTTATTGGTTCCATACCACTGGATGCAACCTTTCACCTAACTCAATATCACTAGATATGATCCAGATTGGCTTTTTGTTATTCAGTCCATCATATTAAGGTATCTGAGCTTGTCCTGCTGTATCATTCTACCTCTTAACATTCATTCATGTTTATCGTTGTGGCGCATTGATTTGTGAAATAGTTCCTGTTACAAGGGCTTCTGCTGGGGAAGAAAACGTGATGGCTCTGTATCATGAAGGTTTGATGTATATGTAAAGCTGTACTCACAATATAGGGTGAACAATCAAATCTGGACTATATGACTTAATGACAGGAGCCGCCTCAGCACAACAGAACACATGGGATAGATCTGCCCCCTGTGGACACAGAGATTACACATATTCACTATTGAATGTCCATTAAATGTTGATCTGTGAAGAACAACAATTGCTCAATATATGTGGTCTGGCAAACAAATTTATCAGGGTTAGATCTTGCTGCTATGGATTTTTTTGTTTGATTCATAATTGTTAACCTATAACTTGATGACAACTTGAGCAAAATCTAAAACACAAAACTTTCTTCCATCACAATTTTCAATAAAACTAGACTGCAACTAGTTATATAGAATGGGCTGTATAAGTAAACATCAAATATAACCTTTCTTCAGTATTAACAAATCAAAACGCATTTCATTGGGGTGGTGGTGAGTTAAGCCACATTCGATAAAACAATTTGTTCATTTGGATTGGATAATCATTATTTAAATCAAACGGATGCCCCGGATATTAAGATCAGCATTCTGGGTAACTCGGTGGTTAAAAAACACAGGTTTACTGGCTATAAATAGAAGCAAAGCACTTCCCAACGATTAAAACAATGACAATTTAACATTTGTTGTTGTGATATGTAAATACGTGAAAACTAATTCCAGCGAATTTAATGAAAGAATAAAAACGCAAAAACAAATTCCCGTGAATATAAGTTATTTTACAGTATATAGAGCAGAATTTATATCTCTTAAGGTAGGTCGGCCCCTTCAAGGTCAAAATTTGTCTGTTTGTTTTTTATTTGTTAATACAAAAATTCACATTATTAGCCTGTATTTAGTGAAACAATTATACAAAAATTCCAATTAGA
>JAVFBX010044495.1:0-17481 GCA_034783855.1 Mopalia kennerleyi | reverse complement strand
TATATGACGACGGAGACAAAAATAAAACATACAAACAGATCAGCTTCCTGTTTTCCTTTAGCTCTGAGAACACCAGGCAACAGAAAGCTCCTCTTTTCTCGCCTCTTACGATCGACCGAGCAAGCCGAGGGAGTATTCTGCAGGACTGGCCAAACCGCTCCGCCACGAGGCGGTTTTTAATAGTGAGTTGATAAGCCAAAAGAAGGGTGCCAAAGCGTTAATGCCAGCATTAACTGTTATTAAGTTAATTTATCAAATAAATAGTTAAAACAAGCTTTTATATTTAATCTTTGAGAATCTTTTATCCCACTTATAGTTTGTTTGAAAGATTTGTGTTTAACTGCATTTCAGTTATAGGACTGTGCTGTCCTCCGGGTCACATTTTAATCCAACTATCAAATGTGAATTATTTGGAACAAGATAACTGGTTTGGGTTGGTATTTTTTGGCCTTTAAAGAAAAAAGAAAAAAAAACCCAGCAGAAATGCATCAGTTACCGTGTACAGATATGATAAAACAGTTCCAGCAAAAAGCAAGCCATAAACATTAATATTTGAAGTCAAGTTTAGCTTATAAGAATGATTTTTTTAAACAGATTTTGGTAACATCATCAATTTGGTAAGATACAAAGAATTAAAAAAAACCTTCATAATGATTACTACAAGCAGATCTCTGTGCCTCACAGTTTCACAATTAAATCACAAAAATGTTTTGTAAAACCATTCTATAAGGGAGTAGCGTTATCATACTATAGGCATGAACCCCAACAGTTGTCATTAAGCTTTGCTTCAAGATGGCTGACACACTACTGTTGCTAAAATGACATTTTGTATGTTTGATTCGGGTTTCAAACCATTGCTATATTGATTAAATAAAGTATTTCTAAATCAGCTTAATGCTGCTTTATTGTTTTGAGGTCGCTGTGTTGAAATTTCATAACTTAAACTTCATAGATCTTACATTTAGTTTGATTGGGGTATAACGTTGTACATGGGTAAGTCACTTATATTATGATGTATTGTCCACACTCAGTCATATTTAATACAGTGGCAAACCGAGTATGAAGCCTTCACACAACTGAAATCAACAAAGGGAGTCGAACCTGTGACCAGTACAGTGAAGGAGGATTTGTATTGGTTTGTTTGTTTGATTGAGGTTTAACTTCCTACTCAAGGGTATTTCACTTAGATGATGACAGATTTTCCACTTACACTGTTCTTAGCCTCATTACGGTGGAAAACCTGATATAAACCACTCCAGTGATTGCCGGAGCCACAACGTGTGACTCATTCATATATGTGAGGGTCGAAAGATATATTTGATCATGGAAGTAGGATTAGTAAGCACACCCATTAACCACTAAGCCATCGACGTGGGCCTCAAAGGATCAGTAAGCTAATGCGCTTACAAACAAACCAGTGCTCCCAGATTTCTATAAAATGAGCATATGAAGCAGGAACATTTGTACAAAACCACAGCTTTGGTGCCACACACAGTAAACATACATCTATACTGAACCGTCTTGCTCATTTACAATTAAACAAGGACGAAAACATGAAATAATCTGCAAGACCCTGAAAAACAAAGCTATAGCTATTGGCTATTAATGAGAAGCAGTTTGGTAAGCATGGGGAGACATGTAGCATTAAGATCGCACAGCTCACACATGGGTCTACAGCAAACAGCACTATCTACATATAAATGTGTACAGGACTCACTGGAAACAACTAAAACATCATGCTAGTCAAGGCTAAAGCTTTGTAACCTCACGTTTATCAATTGGATGAGACGTGTCACAGGATGTAGTAGACTGAGAAAAATGGCAAGGTAAAAGACAGAAAACCTGAAGAAATAGAAATCAAACATAGTCGAAAAATTAAGTATAAACTTAAAAGATAGATCAGTAGTTTATCACATAGATATAATCAAAGTATATAATAATAATAAAAGTGTATAAAAAAAATATATTTTTTCATTAAATGGCGTTGAAACAAATGTAGTCCATACATAATTTTCAACAAAAGTTAATTAAAACAAAGACAGATTTTTTGCAAGATAAAAGTTGACCATAATAAAACAAAAATACTGAAATTATTGTGCATAATTACAGTAGGAAAGTGATTTTACCAACACCAAAGTTTCATTATAAAAGTCAAGATAAAATTTATAAAAATATTAACACTATGTTAAGAATCCCTTCAAATCAACGTGTACATGTAACTGAAAAATGCAGATAAGAAAAATGAGTTTGATCGGTGCATTAAAGAAAGGCACAGAGATATAAAGGTTCCAAAAGGTTCTCCAGTTGTCCATGTACACATATTTTGACATTCTCTTTAATTTTAAAAATATATATTTCTTTAACACACTGGAATGAAAGCCAAATGAATAAAACAACCCTGGTTCTAAAATATAATGTATGGAAAGCTGATATTTATATGCTGAGAGCCTGAGACAGTTGCTTTTGATAAGCAACTGTCGTAGTATATATTATACCTAAATCATATATATCTATATATTGTGTAAAATATATATGTATGTAATTTATATTGACTGCAATAAGGTGTTACTTTTCAACATGAAATATGACACATAATCGGGTTGCTTGACTTTTTATTCTAATATAAATTGAGGGAGGGACAAACAAATTTTCGGTTAATCTGAATGTATGTTAACATACAAGATTGCAAACATAAATTGATAAATCTTGAATAATAAAAATAGTTTTATAACATTTTGACAGTGGAACTAGTTTTGACATTTCAAATCTTGGATCTACAGAGAAACTTTGGATTTAACTTTAGACACTAGAATTTCAAATAGGTACATGTAAAGTGACATAGGAATCGAAGGTTTCACAGTGAGGTCAGATATGCCTTAGATTGGACGGACAAGCCTAAGATTGGACAGACAAACCCTAGATTGGACAGATAAGCCCTAGATTGGACAGATAAGCCTAAACTCTGACAGACAAGCCTAAAATTGGACAGACAAGCCATAGATTGGACAGACAAGCCTAAGATTGGACAGACAAGCCTAAGATTGGACAGACAAGCCCTAGATTGGACAGACAAGCTTAAAATTGGACAGATAAGCCCTAGATTGGACAGACAAGCCCTAGATTAGACAGATAAGCCTAAACTTTGACAGATAAGCCCTAGATTGGACAGATAAGCCTAAGATTGGACAGATAAGCCTTAGATTGGACAGATAAGCCCTAGATTGGACAGACAAGCCTAAGATTGGACAGACAAGCCTAAGATTGGACAGACAAGCCTAAGATTGGACAGACAAGCCCAAGACTGGACAGATAAGCCTAAAATTGGACAGATAAGCCTAAAATTGGACAGACAAGCCTTAGATTGGACAAACAAGTCTAAGATTGATCAAAGAGGCCTAACATTGAACAAAAAAATCTTAAGGTTGCTCAGACAAGCCTTAGATTGGATAGGCAAACCTAAGAATGGTCAGACAGGCCTTAGATTGGTCTGGCAGGCCTAACTTTGGACAGATGCTTAAGATTGAATCAGACATAAGTCAGACAAGACTTATACTGGTCAAACAAGCCCTAGAATGGACAGACATGTCATAGATTGTTCAGACAAGACTTATACTGGTCAGACAGACGGATATTGGACAGACATGCCTAAGATTGGTCAAAAAGATCATAGATTGGTAAGACTGGCCTTAAATTGGCCAGACGAGCCTTAGATAGGACACACAAAGCATAGATTAGTCAAGGGAGCATGAGATTCAACACACAAGCCTTAGATTTGACAGCAGAATTTAAGACTTGCTTGAAGAGCCTTAAATTTGATAGTAGGACATCACAATGACAGACAGGCATAAGTTATGCATTTGGATCTTTACATTCGGCAGAGGAGCATTACATTTGGCAGACAAGATTTGATAGTGAATCCTTGGATTTGACATTGGACCTTAGACTGATGGATATTACTTTTAACAGTTAAACACTAAAGATGACGATGTACAGTATGACTAATCTCGACATAGTCTTTAAAAAGGAATCTTAGTTTGGAAAAAGGGGAAATTGTTTAGGATGAAATGATTGTGTATTTATAGTAGAGTGCAGGCTTCGGATTCTATGAATTTCTCAGAACTTACTTGATCGGTGGATCGGAGGTTGAAATCCTCAGGTGGGTTGGTGATCACATAACGCTTGGATGAAGGACTTCGAACAGATTCAGCTGTGTCGCGGAATCGATAAAGTCCAATACACAAAATACCGAAGGTTTTTAATGCTTTGACAAAGAGGTCTCCGTAACGACCAGTCTCCTGAGAGAAACATATAAAAAATTCATGACATTGAAATGGATACAGCTAGACTAATTGTATACAGAGAATAGGTATGTCCTGATTCTGTATCTGTCCCAATATATTGAAAGATGTCATTCAAAGAGACCAAGATCGGACGTCTGGCAGCTTAACTGGTCACTGGGTCACCAGTACTAATTATTAAATTCATATCGATATAAAGAGTCAATTCTAACAGCAAAGAGTGTTCAGTAAAAATGGTGACACGACCTGTTAATGTGATGGTAACAAAGATGTTTCACTGTTTTCTCACAACCTTTGATGACCTTTAACATCAGAAATCAATAGGCATGCGCTTACTATGACTTACATGTGTACCAAGATTGATTTATTGATTTATTGATTGATTGGTGATTTACGTCGTGCTTTAGGGTATTTCACTTACATGACGGCGGTATATTTCAACAATAATTGACACTAGCACAACCACGATGTGAAGCCTTTCCATAATGTTGGAAAGTTGATTTTCCTCCGGTGCTAAGTAAAGACAGTATTGTTACTCTTCAAAGAAACTGCCCTTAGCCAGAGGGCTGTACCGAGTTTGAAGGTCAAATGACAAACGTTTCTGTCTGTTTTTATTTGCCATTTTCACCAGGACTTTTGATCTACAATTTCAAAACTCAATAGGACATAAGGCCCTACTACTTCATATATTTCGAAAAAGTAATCACACTGGCACAGGGATGTAGATTAATTAAAATCGATGAATCGTCTTATATTGTAGCCAAACTCCCAGAGACAAGTTTCTTAATAAACCGTAATGTTACCTCAAGTTGTGTTATGAGAACAGACATCTCGAGAGAAGGTAATGACCATTAATAATGTGAAAGGTCATGAAGAAAGAAATATTCATCTTTTGGCGATATAAGGTTTGACCTAATGGAGCTTAAATGATTGTTGGCTCTATTACAGCTGAAGGGGATTTTTGGTTTCACCAACATATTGTTCCAGACACTTCTAAATCTTACAAGTTACACAAGGTATACCACATTTTTTTAATCACAATTCAAACTGTCTACCAAATAATAAACATTTCTAGTTTGTTGCCCAATACAGGATTGTTTGCTTGTTTGATTGGGGTTTAACATCGAACTCAAAAGTATTTCACTTATATGAGGACGGGTTGTCCACTTCACACTGTTCCTTGCCCTATTATGGTGGAAAACCGGGATCCACAGACAGACTCAATCCTGTGAACGATACATCAAAGCAGGCGTTAGAAAGCGCACTTGCTAACCACTATGCTACGGCTGCAGGCCCCCAACAAAGGAAGCCTTACTCAATATTAGTAAGTAACAACCTGAAGACCAACTGACAAAAAGTTTGATCTGTAAGCAAGTTAATTGGGATAGAACATTGAATGTTTCTGTAACAAAATCTCTCAGCTTTCATGTGAGATAGTAATGAGTTACTTACAGCAAACTGAGCCAGAGGTCCACTGAAGAGGGAGATTTGGCCCACACGACATCGATCCCTGTTAGCCAGTAAGGCTGGGGTGTTATACCCCCCTCTCATGCCCGCACCCTCGGCAAGGATCTGTTCTAACTCAGGCGTGGCGCCTCCAGTGATCAGAGTCCGAATCAATGTCAAAGCATTGTCATTAAAATAGCTCTGAAAAGTGAATATAATTCAAAGTCAAAAAACTTTAATATTAATGGCTAGAGTATTGTTTGCCCTTTTAGGCTGCCATTATAATTTGATCACTGTACTTAGCATCATTTTATTCTAGAAATATAAATATGTTGTATTGCTGGTAAGGAATAACAATGTGATTTTTTATATCATAAACTTTTACACTAAAGGTTAAACAGGGGTCTACCAGTCCAGTTAACCTCAAAGCAAATAGTTATCTACCTTCATAAATTATGCACTCTCCAAAAAAAAAAAAGGCCTGGTTGAAATTATTTTTTTTCACTTATTACATTGCCAGAATCAATCACTGGTTGCTATGTGATATGATGACAGGCACAAATAAGAAAAATACAGAAATAACAAATGAATATAAGATTTCATAGACAGTGATATCTCTAACTTGACTTACTGTGCTCATAAGGGAGTCTAATACACTGACGGCGAATGCTGTCCCGCAGGCGAATGGCTGTGTTATATAGAGTTCAGTGTCCGGGTCATCGTCATCATCCTGATCTAAAAACTGCACATTCGAGTCGTTAGCTGTAAGAACACAAGACCAAACAAAATGAAATCAGGAGAAGTTAAATCAAACACAAGGAGACAGTAAATCACACAGCAAATGATGATGTAACAAAGTTTTTAGAAAAGATATGTTGTCGACTTAATGTCATTTTAATCAAATTTTAAACACGCTTTACTAACTTTCTCGCCCTAAACCTACAGTATTGAAATATTTTTTGTGGAAAACTATCTTCACTAGCTTTCATGAAGTTTTTACTGAACATAAATATTAACAGTAACTCAGTTAAACCAGTCCATGGTTTGATTGGTCATCTATCTGATGGTAAACTCACATAGTTCAGTAATGATGGGGACATTCGAACCACAGGTAGAGTTCCTTCTGTTAAACCTGGACATGTTACCCAGAGGTGAGAAACCAGGGGGTAAGAAACCTGAAAAGAAACACAATATCCTTAAGCATCTCTAACATGAACATTGATTTATCTCTACGAGTTTGCAGCCCTAATTCAAACATGGAAATTAGAGAAATATAAGACAAATAGCCTCACCATCGTACAAAAATCCCATGATCTTAGGAATCAGTTTGAAAATAAATGTCACTCCAGTGGTACATGTAATTAAATAGAGAATGACTATACTTGGAACTTTATGAATTAGTATGTCTCTGACTGTGCTGGCAAATCCAGAGGTTTTTTGCTGCAACTAAAAGAGGTTGTATCTCAAAAGTCTTGTAATTTTCTTAGCCATGCTGACAATCTGTACTATAAGTCAAACAGTCATCTCTTACCAATTTTTTTTTTATCATAGCGGGTAAACTAACCTGCATTTGGTAAGAGAGTTATGAAGAAGCTCTAACTAACCTGCATTTGGTTAGAGAGTAACGAAGAAGCCCTACTAACCTGCATTTGATAGAGATTAATGAAGAAGCCCAGACTAACCTGCATTTGGTAGAGAATTTTGAAGAAGTTCTAACTTACCTGCATTTGGTAGAGAGTTCAGAAGAAGTTCTAACTTACGTGCATTTGGTAGAGTTCGGAAGAAGTTCTAACTTACCTGCATTTGGTAGAGAGTTCGGAAGAAGTTCTAACTTACCTGCATTTAGTAGCGAGTTTTGAAGAAGTTGTAACTTACCTGCATTTGGTAGAGAGTTTTGAAGAAGTTGTAACTTACCTGCATTTGGTAGAGAGTTTTTAGAAGTTGTAACTTACCTGCATTTGGTAGAGAGCTTTGAAGAAGTTCTAACTTACCTGCATTTGGTAGAGAGTTTTGAAGAAGTCCCAAACTGTCATCAAAACTCATAGCTTTAATATTAAGTGAGCAAAGAATGGCTTCCTTGTCCACTAGATGAGGGTCGTCATGGGATTTTTGTTTGGCCGACAGAATAACACACATATCACACAGGTTGATATTAACAGCCCTCAGGTTGGCCCGGTTCAATGGGGAGCCCTGTCATGCAATACAAACCATCATATTGTTATATAATAGAGGGATCTACTTACACAATTCTAGCATTCTTGGATATACACTTTATATGTATTGCATGGTACAATTTTTACACATAAAAATCAATAAACCGAAACAATGTCTTGTTTTTATTTTTTATAATAGTAGGTCTACAATTTTACTTCTAAGGTTGTTCTCGTAAATATTAAATTTCAGAAAATTAATAACAAATTGTTTAAACAAGATGTATCTTTATTCTGAATACTTCGAAAATTAAATTATACATTCCCATTCATTCAAGTTAAGTATAGTTGAACAGGTATAAAATAATATCTTTTGACTGAAGAGTTAAAACTTTCTAAGACATATATATGAACAGATCTTTTTCACCCCAAAAAATAAATGATTTCAATATGAGTGCATGGCAGAAATTAAAACCCTTTAAGCGCATGAGAAACAATAGATTTGTATAATACCATGGGAACCAATATGAGAGAGTTCTGATCTAGTCCAGTATTATGGGTGTAACAGCACATGGTTTACCTAAATAAAGGTCACTACATGCCACAGTCACTGGTTAGAACAGACATATAAGTACAGGGGCTTTAAATCACTGAGTTTCCTCAGAATTACAACAAAATTACAGCCAAACAATGTGTGAATATTTAAGATTTAATACGGCCAATGATTGATTAGTGTTTGAGTCACATTCAGTGGAACCACAAGCGGTTACAATTCATTGATTAGTGTTTTATGCCACAAGTTTAAGCAGTTATTGAATTGGTTGAAATGATACAGTTTTCTTAATCAATGAAATAAAAGGGGTTGAACCTATCTCCAGTCATTTAGAAGTTCGGGCTCTTTAGAAGTCTTATATTTTATAACCAGTATTCCAAGCCAAATCTTCTCACTTCGGCTTTACTCTATCAATTTCTTGGGGCTTAAAAATATGTTTATCTCAGGACTCTAACATTATCAAAAAGTTGAAATGAGATTTGATGGAAGCAAAATAGGGCATGGTTTTTAATATGGTAACATAGAACAGCAAGGCATGATGGATATCTACTGTGGCAACAATAAAACAATGGTCAGACATTTATGACTAGGACTTTTTTGGTCTTACATGAACAATAGTTTTCCTGTAAGCATCATTGAGCGCAAGTTTATCCTGCAATAAACAACAACCAGGCCTATTTACTTGGGATTTTACCCAGGATTAAGGCAGATTTAGAATAAACTAGCAACTGAATTGGCAATGATTCCACGTAAGTAAACAGCCTTTCTTAACGAATTTAAAAAAACACTGCTACAAAACTGCTAATTCATATGTAGTTTATAATAACATGTACATGTAAAAACCTCCCGACATTCGTCTCGTCTTCCTAAAATCAGGAAAGGGTATGTTGGCAATAAGTATCTGTTACCATTGTCCAACAAAAATGAGTCACCATAGTAACAAAAAAAAGCTCCCTGAAATTTATAGTAGAGTGGTGAACACCAAATAAAGAAAGAGTGATATTCAAAAGTCAGAATAAATATCTGTGCTTTAATAAATCAAAGAGAAGCCTTGTACATGTATATTTTTTGTTTTCTAACAAATACTGACAACTTACAGGTAAAATTGAGATCTTTGGAAAGTTCTGTAAGGTTTTCCACTCCCTCTGTAAGTAATTGAAATTGCCCACTATCACAACATGCTTGAGTTCGTTGTAGTGGAAGTTACTGGCTCTTAACGGCATAACGAGATTCCGTAGACCAATCAGCGGGGATTTCTCATCCGCAAATAGGCACACAACTACATGGTTACTCATCACAGTCATGGAAGCCTGGTTACGATCCTAGAAATAAATTAGATGATGTGTGTTATTAATAAAATAATATTTTTACTCTGCATAACCCCAGTGTGAGGTTTGGGGACTTGTTCTAACCAAGGGGATTGTAAAAAGAAACGCCAAATTGTCAAACTATACTAAAATTCAAAACAATATGGATACACACAGTATGGGGGATTATTTGATCACATTTATGTTCAAACCACCAATCTTACTCAGTGAAGGTGGATATGCTTCGATTGGGTTTTAACATCATACTCAAGGGTATTTCACTTATATGAGGACAGATTGCCACAATTTCACAATGCACCTTGCCTTATTACAGTGAAAAACCAGGTGTAAACCTTGTAAAAACCGAATGTGTTTCAACTGCTCATATACAGGTGGATATGGAGTCATTAAGAAAGACAGAACCTAGGACATCAGTATGTATTATTCCGTAAAAGAACAAGGTGTAATTTATTTGGCTAAAATAGATTTACCACCAAATCTCTGTAAGTCAGAATAAACATAAAGCTAACCAGGACACAATGGACAATGCAGCCAAGCTTTTCTCACTCAGATACATTTGTTTACTATTATTTTTTAAAATGTATTAAAATATTATGAGATATATAAAATATTTCACCAGCCCCACAATGATCCAAGTACTCACCATGAGCGTTTCCTCGATGGGTCTATCAGGGCACCAGTGGAACATCCCTGTTGAGTCAAATTTACATATATCTACCCCAGGGGGATCCGTGTTACCACCTTCATCCCCAGCCCCAGGTAACATCTCAAAAGAAGGTAACATAGGCTTGGATGGACTGGCTGGTCTAATGGAACCAAACATAGAAATAATACAGTCAAATATGTGAAGAGAAACCATTGTTTCATGTAACAAAAATATTAATCATATTGCCACCTCCTTTATATAGCTGCTGATAATATCATGGGCATGATGCTGTGCTATGAAAATAAATTATTTTTATATTTCATTTTCTTTCTTCTTATTTATAAAAACATTGCTGTAAAAATATAACAGGATACATTGCATGAAGCCATACAGAGCAATCAGAATTGCTAGTTTCTGAAAATGCTGAGCTCATGTGCCTTCTTTTAACTTTGTAAGCCACTGAAATTAATGATAAGTTTGGGTTATCACCATGGTCACAAAACAACAGTGCTTTAAACAAAATTGTACTTTTATGTAGATGTAATTAATAATACAGGTAACTTATCAATCCAACTAATGTACTTAAAGATGACAGGAATGATAAAAAAGCAACATAAAAATATCACAAACTAGAAATTGGTGGATACCTACATACATCTAAGAAGCCATTTTAATTAGTATTATAGTGATACATAATATACCTATACTTGTTCAGGCTTCTGATATGATGACACATTTTCACCTATACTTCATATGAAATAGTCATGCATAATATTAAGAAAAATGCCACTCCAACTGAGTGAATATGAGTGAAGCTACATGCTCTATGTGTTGAGTGCTAGGCCTACAATAGTTGTCATGGTGATGTCATGCATGACAATAAGATACCCTGGGGAAAATCACATATTTTTTGCTATATAATTTTTTATTCAGAAATGATTGATTGACTGATTGATAGATTGAGTCCCTGGGACTTAAAGGTGAACAAATATATTTGGGTGATGATAGTTTTTATAGTCTATTTTTAAGAGTAATAGATCTTTAAAAATATACATTGGCCAATGAGGCACAGAACATAGAAATATGCTCTGCCAACTACCAGTTATGATAGGACATAATTAACACACTTAAGTTAACAGAGGATGTTTTTTTCCAAATACACTGTAGCTGACCTAAATGAGAGTTGCATACTTCTAGCTAACAGAACTTTGCTGTCAACATTCAGATGCATATCTGTAGAGGCCTCATGGTGCAGGGTGCCCAACCTAACTGCCCTAAGGGTGATCAGAATGAAGAGTCCCCTCCAGCATACATAATACCAGGCAGCTGAGTCAATATCTTAACAGCTTGATAACAGTAGAGTCAGAGATCTGTCAAATCAAAGAGCACATAATCTCTCACCCTGATATGTCCTTTACATGAGAAAACCTGCTCAAATAATCCCCGGACAGCCATGGAGACTGGATGATGTTGCTGTAGGGGCTTTGACTTCAAAACAAGTGGTGCCTGGACATTTCTTAATTGACCACTGGCAAACCATTCATCATAATCACTGTTATTGTCACACAAACATTAAAATAACCTTCCCAATAATAGTCTATAACAGTTCTACAGAATTTCCCCCACCTTCCGGAATCAATATGGCAGGACTCTATAGCACCATCTGAATAATTCTCTATTATAAACCCGTACCTACGATTTCAATATGCATGAAGGTCAAGCAGAAATAACAATATGCAATCTATTTCCAGATAGTAATAGAACACATCAAACTACACTTTATTAAAATATTTTTGATTGAGAAGTTTTATAAGATATCATTAAAATTCTATATATCATCCCGACAATGGAAAACAATTTTTGGTTTGATATTAGCTGGATTGATTGATTGATAGGTTTGCAGCCTCAAAGATTTTAAATACAGTGCTGAAAATGTTGTTGATGTAATATTGGAAGATGACACTGTCACTTTACTGGTGTCGACAACTTGTCAGATAACAAACCAATGGCACAGTGTCCTGTTCAAAGAGCAGTAGGATTGGGAGCTGTCAACATTTTAGAAAACTCAGAAGTAGGAGATTTGAGTTACATCACTTTTGTTTAGGAATTCAGAATATCACAACAGACCTTAGATTAGAAAGGAACAACAAATAAACAATAGCAGGAATTTAAAACTGCATCAAATAAAAGATAGCACAATGCCTGGAAAAAGATCTACATGTAAATTAAGCACCAAATACATGTATCTCAACACTGTGAACTTGCATCTTCAGAACCGAAGCATAACTGTTAGTAATTGAAACATGCAAATAGAATGTGCAAAAAGCAACGTTAGTGAAACTGGATAAAAGTGACCCAACGGATAAACATGCAACTAAAATTGAATTCAGTGAACTTTTATGTAATGGGCATGCACTTTAGTGAACCTTTGCAGTAGCTAAATACCCAGAGAAGCAGCAGCAAACAATCTTTAAACCCCAAATGGCAGCAATGGAGACCAAAGAGAGGAACTATTCACATAACTGTATGAATATCCCCAGAAGAACAAACAATACCAATTGCTCATGCAGAGGAGTCTATTTCAGTGAGTAGTAAAGGCAACAAGAACAGGAAGTAATAACTAATTACAAGGCAAGACGTGGCCCACGCGAAGATTTCCTCTCAGAGGTGACATGGGATTTTCCCAGCAAGACATTATGACTGGAATCTTCTGCATCCAATTCGTCCTCACTATCCTCATCGGCCATTCTGATACCACTGCAACAACAACACTGCTTTAACATATTGCTCTTCTACTCGGACATTTCCACTCTTATGATGGCTGAGCTAGTCATGTGATAAAGGAAACCACAAGAAATGTGACAGAAACCACTTCCACCAATTGCTTGACAAAAGTATGGTCAAAACAAAAATAGACTTAATGTTTTTGTGCATGTTCACTGAATGTATCTTAATTAAACAGTATTGAGTATTGGCAGCTGAAGAAATGTGTTCATTATATGCTGTGGTACTGTACTAGATTGTTTGTTTTCTATGACCTGCTCATCTATGTTTGACTTACATGACCTCAGGTTATTGACAACACCAGAATGACTAAATGTGAAATGTTTTGTTACAAGTATAATGAACATGTATGCTATAGAACTGCCAAAGGAACTGGGGGAACGTTTCACATGTACTTTGCCTCAACGTAATTACCGTAGCCAACAGTACTGAAAGCATTGTATTCCACAGGTAGTTATGTTTAATGCATGCTAAGATTGCTTCAAGAAACACTGAACCAGATTTAAAAGGTACTGGTATGAGAAACCAGATTTGAATATGGACTGTAGGCTCCTATTGTGTTTTATACTCAACCCTTAGAACAATCATTAGCTGGTCTCCCTCAAAAATCAAAATATAGTTCACACATTCATGCCATTTATCTTCACAGTTCTAAATATCAGCTAGAATCAAATTGGGTTTGCAAGACCCCTTTTGAAGAATAGGTATTTATGCATGTGCCATAATAAGATTTATGAACTACATTGTATTTATACATGTAAAGTGTCACAAATCTACTAAAATATCACAATTTGTCTTAATTGGTTGTCTGATTAGGGTTTTATGCCATACTTAAGGTTATTTCACTTAAGTATACCCGTGTAGTCAGATTTATTGCTTACATGTACATTATTTGAGAAATTCACTTAAAGAATTGGTGGGTAGCACAAACTTAGATTCTCACTCTCCCCTTACTCCAAAATAATAAAAGCTACAGTTATTCTTATCCAATGGTCAATACAAACCTCCTTATTATTCTATCTTCCAACTATTATGTGTATTTTCTTCTTTTAAAAATAAAATTTCTATTTTACTATTTACTTTACCTTGAAGAGTTGGGGTTTTATTTGGCCATTATGAGCATTTTCTATTTTCCGAATTGTTTTTTTTTGGGGTAGTATTTTCTGTTGCCATTCCTTTTATATTTGCCTTCATGTGCATGTAGTCAGAACTGAGCATTTTAATATCGACTTTTTGCATAGTGTTTGACATGTTTATGTATTGAGCATTGATGATGTGTACAAAATTCTATCAAATACAAAGGTACATGTAGGCAGGTCAACGTCTTGTGTCAGTTTACAAAATGTGGGAAGTAATACATATTTCTCTCTTCACTTATAAAAAAAATAAAAACACTTTAGCCTGGTGAGATTTACTTTTACTCAGCAAACATTTATTCATGAATGTTTTTCATTTGTAGGTAACAATTTTCACTTTAACACTACATTCATCCCAAATGACAAAGTGAATGTTATCATCAAAATAAATACAATGAGAGTAAACATAATGACTGTGGTTAAAAAACAATGGGTGGGCCGTATTGAGCAGTGCACAGTCAGTCCTGTTAATATTCTCTGCAACTAGTGACAGATCTGAACAAAAGAACATCAGATTCTTGTCAAACGGGTTTCAGCACAATCTGGACATGATTTTAATATTGGCACGAAGAATAAAGCGCCTTTATTTGGAGAAAACTGATCCTCAGTAATCAATTTTCCAATCTTGCTATGAGCTATTATAAAACTGGCTCCATAAACTGGCAGCTGGATCTCTAATATAAAAATATTGATTATAGTCTTTGATAATAAAAAGATATTGACAGGAATAAGACAGCTGACAAAGACAGACTGGTGTTATGTGTCTTCGTAACAAAACTATGATTGATTGGTTTACAATGCTGTACTTAAAGATATTTCACTTATATGATGGTGGTGTATTTAGACATGAGAGAGACCAACAGCAACAACCACAAAATGAAATGTGTTCAAACTGAATGTTTCTCCGACCATATTTAAAGTAAAGATAGTGTGCTAGTACATGGAGGCATATGTTGATGACAGCAACAGACTGTACAAAAGTTTCTTAAAATCAATAAACTTCATGTTACTTTATATAGAAAAAAGTAAACCTTTCAACAATTTTCATAATGTTTAGAAATAGGAGATGTAAAGCAAAAAAGGTACATCCATGGAGAACATTTTTTGCTGCAATAAACAATAAAGAAATAGAAAAGGAAGAATAGAATATGTAACTTTAATAGTACAGTAGTGTTATTAAAAGTAGTAGTTAAGTACTCACTTTTTGTCCTTGAGTGCATAAGAGGGTGAAGCCTTTGATATACTGGAGCCGGGTCCTGAACAATAAAATATTGTGTGTATTATATACTATACTATATTATAACAGAGATGAAAAAGTATAAAACCTGGATATATACATAAAAATGCGATTTTTTATTATAAAATGTGTGTTGTATAAGCTGGCAAAAACTTGTATGATTGTACTAAAAAAAACTATCAAATGAAAAAATGTCAGTATTGTGCACTGCAAGCATCATTTTCACTTTCCGTAAATAAAAGTTAAATTGCAGTTCATTTAATATATGTCTTTCTGATGAAATAACTTGTTTAATTTGTTTTCAAGGTTGTTGTAACACCTGTCTTAAGATAATTAAGGCATGCAACAGTTGACTTTGTAAACTTTAAAATGGTCACTTGATTTTGGAAACTTTAAAATGGCCACTTGATTTTGGAAACTTTAAAATGGTCACTTGATTTTGGAAACTTTAAAATGGTCAATTGATTTTGGAAACTTAAAAACGGTCACTTGATTTTGGAAACTTTAAAATGGTCAATTGATTTTGGAAACTTTAAAATGGTCAATTGATTTTGGAAACTTTAAAACAGTCAATTGACTTTAGAAACTTCAAAAGCCATGGGGTGTTTTCAGTTATACAGTGCAGAACTAATATTAGAAACAACACAACTAGACACTAAACAAAATGGAAACCAGAGAAATTATATTGATAAACAAATCACCCAAAATCATTCTTTTGAGGCTTGACCGTAGTTAAACGGTAATTGTCCTGTCTAACTGCCTACACAACATGGTCGTATTTCTGCATTATGTTACTGAGGTGAAGCCCCAGATGACTAATCTGATTGGATTGTCCCCCAGTATGTCACATTTAACTGTCTGATGTCCTCTACCTGATTAATTGCTTTCAGTTCAGTGATGGTTTTGTGGACACTCAAAAGGGGCCCCAACTATAGACAAGCACTTTGAGGGCTCTGTTATAACCATAATCAAAGACTACTGTTGAAAATTCAATACAGCCAAGAGGATTCTCAATTTGTAGAGCCTTCATCATGATACCACCCCAAGGGAATAGCGCCAGGTTAATTCTCTTTACATCCTTCCATTTTATGACCTTTTCTGACACCTGAATGGTCTAAAATATCCCCGTTTGGGATACAGACATTTAATGAACTTTAATTGTGAAATAAATTTTTCTAATCAGACCCCTAAACTTTCAGGAGAGTGCATTGATGGGTTAACACCAAATCCAGCAAAACCTGTAAAAACCTGTTCTTTAATGCAGGTAGTGTAAAAAAGGGTCTAACTGTAGAATTGGCCCACCACTTGTAACATGCTAGTGCAACGAACAATCATAACATTAGTTAGGGTTAGTTTTAATTGTGACATTATATACATGTAGTATGTAGACCTAGTATAGGGCTGGGGTTAAGTTTAATGTTAGTAATTACAAATGTTAGCTTGCTTTGTAAAGTGATGGGCGAATTCTACAATGGCTCCTAAAAACAAGAATAAAATCTATTCCTAATTTATTATTGGAATGTGTGACTATTAAAGAGTTATCACTCCATGTTAAAATGACCATCACCCAAAAACCAAATGAGATATAATATCTGAATACCATTGTCTGAAGAGATATCACCTGCAACAGGAAATAATAAATAAACACAATTTAAACATATTTAAAAAAAAGAGTGCCAATAAATCCACAGAAGTCAATACCCCACATTTAATATGCACGAAACAAAACACATAAACCAGGAGTGATGCATATAAAAATAACATAATTATATTTTGTTAATTCAGGACAAGACAACAACTGGGGATCGCACCTGTGGCACTAGACGGATATCGCCAACATTCATGGAGCTACAGAGGTTCATGATGGAATGACCCAAATTCTCACAAATATTTAATTATATGC
>JAVFBX010044385.1:6300-17487 GCA_034783855.1 Mopalia kennerleyi | reverse complement strand
CAACAATAATTGACACTAGCACAACCAAGATGTGAAGCTTTTCCATAATGTTGGAAAGTTAATTTTCCTCCAGTGCTGTCACTCTTTAAACAAACTGCCCTAAGACGACAGTAACAAAACTGTCGATCAGATCTATACATGTGAGTTAATCAACTACAGTCTATGAGCTCGCTTCAATGTCAAAAGATCTACTAAGGAGTATATTTGGCAAGACCATTTTTCTCTGCATGATACATAGATCTTTGCATACTTTCATTAATCTACCTTAAGACCCAAATTTCATGTGTTTAATCAACACTTCTATAGGATTTATTAACATGACGTATTTAACATAGGTCAGAAGTTATTAATTCTGATCATCCTCTTTATCATCATCAGCTTCCATTTCCCATTTACCCTTTGGAGGTGTTAGTTCGTCATCCACCTCCGTATCATGCAAATGGGTACTGTGTCGTGGAGTATCAGCAAACTTCTTAAACAGGCTGTCCTGGCGCATCAACTGAGATCCGGAAACAGGAGTGCCGGGATTGTCAAACTCGTTCACAGAGCGTGACCTTGGAGCTAACAGGAAGTCCTGGGGTGGGATTGAGTCATCATGATTCACAGTCGACTCATGAGGCATCTGTAGTAAAGTAAAGAAGGACATGTACCATTAAATTTAAATTATCACCTGATGATGGCAGAAGTAATGAATGCTGATATAAGTGAAATTTTACCACTATTTCACCAAATATCATCAAAGTTTCCAATTCATTAACTGTAAAGATTAATATCCTTAATAACGTTGTACAGTCAAATATAGTGCATAATTAAAAGAGTAATGTTTGTGTGTTTGTTTGTTCGATTAAGGTTTAACGTCGTACTCAATAGTATTTCACTTATACGAAGATGGATTTTCCACTTTACACTGTTCCTTGTCTAATTAAGGTGGAAACCGAGAGGAAACCTCTTGGTTGAAACCTCTCTGTAAAAACCACACTGTTGATTGCTGGAGTCACATCGTGTGACTCACTCATATATCGTATGGTCGACAGACGGAGTAATGTTTGCTTGATTTATTTCTACAGGTTTTATGGCATACTTATTAAAGGTTATTTCGCTCATTAAACAGTTTGAAATAACAAAAAAAATAATCCTTGAAGTGTCATTTGTAATCTGTTGCCCTGGGGCTCTCGGAGCTAAAGGGGAACAGGAAGCCGATCTGTATTGTGATGTCTGTATTGTATCCTGTGATTGTGCTGTATTTGTCCAGTCTTGTCTCTGTTTGTTGCCAGTTGAACAAATCTTAAAGCGCCATTTGCAATCTGTTTCCCTGGTGCTCTCTGAATGAAAGGGGAACAAGAAGCGGATCTGTTTTTGATGTCTGTATTGTATCCTGCTATTGTGCTATATTTGTCCAGTCTTGCCATTTGCGTAGTTCCTTCACCCATTGGACTGTCCAGCAGTTATGTAACTTTAAGATAAGCCTGGACATTAACAAGCATAAAAAGAAAGCAGATTGCCTTCCTGTTACCCCTTAGCTTAGATAACACCTGGGCCCGTATCCATAAAGCTACTTAAGTATTTCTTAAAATTAACAATTATTTAGCAAAAATTTCAGCCTGTCATTGTATCATTAAAAAAGTTAAATGTGAAATAATTAAGTCGACATTTTACCGTATAATCTTTCATTTAGGATCATAAAAAATTAAGCAACACCGTGTTCAGGTATTTAAAATGATGTTTGAAAATTAGCTACGTCTTTCCTAACTTTAAGAAATACTTAAGTAGCTTTACGAATATGAACCCAGAGAAACAGGAGGGTCTTTCCAGTCAGGCAACAGAACTACATACATCAGTTCCCATTGCAAGAACGTATTCACGAGTTGACAGTCAGTCTTGCTCCTATTGTCTAATGTCATATGTATTCCACTTATATCACAGTGTTGCAGCATTGAATAAAATCTCCTTACCAACATAGCTGGTGATCTGAAGATATAACAGAATGGATAGTTGAGCAGGTTTAAAATGGTGGCAGCATACAGATCAGCATAACGAGACACCTGACTGGCAAAGAAAGTCTGTCGAGAACCTACAAAGAGAGATAAGAAAATAATTGTCATCAGATGTTAACACACCGCATTGGATGTGGTGTTTATCGCTATACAATCAGTAGCAGTATCATTTCACCCATCTTAGCAGTACCCTGACAGAGTTAACCCAAGAACTAGGAGAGTTTCTAGTCATGATGTTGGCATAGCCGAAAAACGTCTATTTGCGAAATGGATCTCTGCAATACAATGCTGGGGCTACCTGGGCTATCAGTGATTTTTAACAATATTTATTGTTAATTCATTCATATGATGCCAGCCAATGTGTAAGGGAAATCACCCTTGGCACGCACCACTGGTAACAAACAAAGATGAGACAGGACAAATACAGGACATTATACAAATACATTACAAAAAGATAGGCTTCATGTGGCTCCTTAGTTCTGAGAGCATCAGGGCATAAGGAAACTTCCTTACAGCATGCCAAAAAGATGGGAAAATCAGACAGTAAGAAATTTTAACATGCCCAATGATAGGGCAACATTTCGGCATGTTATTTGATAAATATACCAATTATTATTTCAATACTGTCATTCATAAAGCCCCATTATGAAAATACTATCTCAATTCCTTAAAAAAAGTATCTCTTTTACATATATTGTTCAACTTGTCACCTGAAATCAGAAAACCAAGTATAAAAATATAGGATACGTGTATAATAATAAATGACTAATAAGCCATGGCAGGGAAAAGATGTCTTTCGAAATCTTACCACTTCTGAATACACTCCCCAACACTCCATAAGACATGTCCATCTCATGGGAAACCTCCTAAAAACCAAATCAAAACAAATATATTCTTAAACTTCTTAAATAAAGTTGTTTTGTTCTTATATTGCATTATAGTTGCATTATATAGAATATATAATTATGTATTAAAACAGTGTATTTGTGTTTGTTTGTTTTGTTTGTTTGATTGGTGTTTAACGTCGTACTCAAGGGTATTTCACTTATATGACGATGTGTATTTGTGTATTAAACATTAATTCTGTGTACAAAATACACTAGGTAGGCAGGCCTGGTCTACTAATGGCAGTCAAATCCAACAGCAGTACGTTAACACGAAAATTTAGTGTTTGTTTGTTTCTTTGATTAGGGTTTAACATCGTACTCAAGGGTATTTCACTTATATGACGACGGCTTGTCCACTTCATACAGTTTCTTGCTCTATTACAGTGGAAAACTGGGAGGAAACCTTGTAAAAACCACCCTGCGATTGCTGGAGCCACATCAAGTGACTCCCTCTTTAACTGATGGTCGACAGAGGGACTTGATCCCGTGAATGGTAAATTGGAGTAGGATCAGAAAGCAAACACGCTACCACTAAGCCACGACAGCGGACCTCTTTCTCCCCTCTTAGGATCAACTAAGGAAGCCAGGGGAGTATTCTGCAGGGCCTGCTGATGTTAAATGGCCAACCAGCTCCCCCACAGGGGTTAAAATATAGCAGCATTATACCAAGGGCTTAGGCAGACACCTATCGACCCGTCCAAATGAACACCCTGAAGTGAACAATTTCTTCATTTGGACACCAAATACGTTCAAAATGTTGTCAAAATCACCCCCATGATTGACAGAGCCACATCCTTTGACTTGATATATACTTGATTGTCGATTGATACTAGGAACAAACTTGACATACCCCGATAGACTTCTGAATGGATTTAATGTTTGGTTTCTCCGGACAGCTGCTATCAAGATTTCTGAAAAAGATGCAAAGTAGGACATAAATGAGACATTGTAGAACACACAACTTTTTACAAACAGTATTTTCTTTATTTTGGGATAATACTTTCTTAGTTTGAACAAATAGTAGTTCAGAAAAATTTGCAGGTTGAAACCCGTTCATGAAACGAATCCACAATCCTCCGAGTAAGGCACCGAATCGCCAGCAGTAAATACTGGCCAGCTAGACCACTCAGACTTCACATTTCTGTGCATAAAATACACACAGTTGGCATGTCTGAACACAACACACAAATCTTAATTATTTCAACAAAGTTCCCCTTGTACAAACTTTGCTGATTATGTGCAGATCTGAAATTACAATGGAAGTCCATAGTAAGAATTTAAATCAATTTTGAAGATTAAAATTTACTCACTTGTATATATCTCCTAACTGAACCTCTAAGCCATCAAGTTTTGAGAAGAGAGATTGCTTATCAGTCCATACTGTAAGCTCTTGGGAGAGTTCTGGTACGATAAGGAATGTACGCCAGCCTCGCACCTTCTTAGACTTCAGGATATCACCAAATATATGATCCCCAACATACAGAACCTCTTTCCCATAGGTCCCCATCATATCACTAAACACATCAACAGAACCTGAGAATAAGGTAAAGTGACCATTTACATGTGTTTTAATAGTGTGAAATGTATCATTAAAAATTGTTTGCTTTGTCAACACAAAGGGTATACAAAAAGCTAACTTAACGTCTAATCATATACCTTAGATTTTTTCACTTATGAGAAGAAGTGTCTCCTTTGACATGGTGTTTATGCTACACATACTAGCTCATTAAGTTAGTTTTGTTTGTTTTTTTATTGTGGTTTAATGTCATATACAAGGGTATTTCACTTATATGACAACGGATTGTCCACTTCACACTGTTCCTTGCCAAATTACAGTGGAAAACCGGGAAGAAACCTCCTACAAACTACCCCCTGCTGGTCATATTGTCTTTAGTATTGGAGGAACATTCATTTTTAAACAGAGCAAAACATAACAGATTTAATGGTTGTGTTATTGATGAAGTATATCATAGTCTATGGGCTTTTATGGGTTTTATGTGTTTTAACAATGGGAACAAATACATTTCCGTCATACAAGTGAAATATCCTGAATTTCAGTGTGAACACCAATCAAATAATCAGTAAATCACAGTACTGAAAAGCAACAAAAAACACACAAATAGGAGTTTAAAAAATGTTGCAAATCTGATTGGCAATCTCGAAATTAAAAACAGACCTCTGTTTAAGAAATAACCCCATTAGTCTAGCTACTTTATTAGTATGTTTATTGATTGATTGATTGATTGATTGGGGTTTAACGTCGTACTCAAGGGTATTTCACTTATATGATGACATGCCAGCCCAATGGGTGGAAGAAACCACCCTTGACACTACTGGCAACAAACAAAGACAGGACGGGACAAATACAGGACTATAACAGGACGCAATACAGACACCACAAACAGATCGGCTTCCTTTTCCCCTTTAGCTCTGAGCGCACCAGGGCAACATGAAGCTCCATCAGGTATTTGAGCGAGTCACACGTTGTGGCTCAGGCTATCGCGGAGGTGGGTCCACAAGGTTTCCTCTCGGTTTTCCATCTTAATAAGGCAAGGTGCAGTGTCAAGTGGACAATCCGTCGTCATATTAGTAAAAAACCCTTGAGTACGACGTTGAACCCCAATCAAACAAATAAACAAACAAACTATATCTGTAATTCAATTGATCAAGTACTTATTTGTTATATATGAAATGTTATAACTGATGATGAACAGAGATGACAAAGAGACATAGAGAATACCTGCTCTAGTTATCACCAGGGCAGGACTAAACAAAGAAGTGATAACAGCACAACAGTTCCACTCCCAACAGCAGCTTAATACTATGTATGTTATCAAGTTTGAGATCATATTGACCCAAGTCAATCCACACACTCACAATAAATTGTAACATCCTGATAAATTGGCTTGGTGGTGTTAATTTTAGACATGTGCCTTCTCTGTCAACAGGAATTGGTTGAAAGCAGCTTTAATGTAATTATTTCCCTGATATCTAAAGGGTTATCATCCAGTGACCTTGATAATGGGTAAAAGGGTACTTTTAAGAGACGTTTGGTGACTAAAGTGTAGCAATAAAAACTGTTGAAGAATTATAATACCCATAATAAAAGTATTAGTTATTGCAATAGTCCTACCATGTCCTGCTCAGTTTTCCTGAATGAAGTTATTATTTCTATGTTTCTATTCTTGTATTACCAATGACTATTCCAATTATCTAGTTGTGGACATTATATTGGGATTGTCTTAGCTTTGTGTAAAGTGGTGGATAGTAGGTGTGCTCTCGTTACAATACAACCTGTTCTTCAAAATAGACAACCTGATATGTATGCATTTTTAAGATAAACTATTAAAAGATGAAGTAATTCTTTGTCTGACTGCAATATTTATTTTTAGGATCTGTTATTTATTTCGGAAAAGATAGAGGTAAACAGGATGTAATTATAGGAGTTTTGTTCATTTTTTGGGGTGAGGGATTATAAATTTAACAATTTTGTTAATTTTTTTAGTCCTCAATAGTATGGGTTTGTATTCTACTGTAAGTTACTTTGAGTTAATGAGATTGTCAATTCTCATTAGTTAATTTAATTATTTAATGCGCAAACATGAATATCTGTGCATTATTTGAAATTTATTGACCTGCTGCTGTCCAATGATAGACATGTGACCTGTGATAATGTTCATGTTTAGAAGACGTAGTTGGGGACAGAGTGTCTCTGATATAGGTCACGAGTTGAGGTGATTGACAGGCTCTATGACAAAGGGATTATGCACATGATGTGATTAACTGTCCATAGGGAGCAGGCATGTGATGTTCTTGTGTGGTGTATTTTTTCCTTGATTTAAATTCTCCTTCAGGCTGTGATGGCTTGAATTAATTATAAGTTGATAATGCACTGTGGTATATATTAATGGAGCTTGCCTGTCTTTCGCTTCTGTCCAGACATATTACAGTAATGGCTTCCGACTATAAACTAACCTACACCCTGACAACCTGACACTCTTCACTATTTCACTGGCCACAGAGGACAAAGAAATGGGCGCACATTCTGAACCTGGGTGTCCCTAGGGGGGATACTGGGCATCGGTCATCCCTAATTGAGAAACCACCAGCTTCTTCTAGATTTCCATCATACAAGCCAACAACAAACAATATCCCCCCCCCCCCCCCCTCACTTTACTCCCACTACCCCAATTTTAATATGGCTCTTTTCTTTCCCACGCTGGTCAGTTCTTTTTTCTTTTTCTTTTTCAAAACATTTTAATGTCCATCCCAAGGTCAAGGGTTTCAAGTTTACCTTTTACATGTGAACTTCCTTCAGAACTGGTTCAATTTTAAATGTTATTATTTTTTAATTTCACTTTTTCCAAATTATTCCCCACATTGGTACAGAATTAAACACATGTGTAAAAACGATTGCTTTTGACATTTAAGTTCATTCCAATAGACACTCCGGTGTCTCTTGCAGTGTATTTTTATGATGAATATGACATTTAATTATATTAATTAGTATGTTGTCAGATAATTTGTGCAGTTTTTTATCAAGTCTAACATGGAAATCAAAATGTCAGTTTTGTCATTAGTTGTTAGATGTCATCACAAATTATTTTGATAATTCCTTAATGTTCGTGAAATGTGATTCATTATCAGGCAAGTCAATTATTTGTAGGTTTTTTTTTTGGCTTTGATATCATCACCTAGGGGTACATTATTCCTACAATTCCTTCAACAACAAAAACTTTTGTACAAGAACAGCTGTCCGAGAAACAAATTTTATTTTGATATTTTGTTAAAATTAATTTAGTATGGAGGATTATTTATTTTTCATAAAAACAGTGTATATGCTATAATTGACATGGAAAACAAACATGGTATCATCACCTAGGGGTACATTATTCCTCCAATTCCTTCAACGACAAAAACTTTTGTACAAGAACAGCTGTCCAAGAAATAATTTTATTTTGATATTTTGTTAAAATTAATTTAGTATGGAGGATTATTTGTTTTTCATATACACAGTAAGCTTATATATGCTATAATTGACATGGAAAACACTTCTTTTTTTTTCAAGTTTTTTTATTTGTTAATTTTCTTGTGATCTTTAAATTTTGTTCAGAAAAGAAAATTTAGTAGAAGGTCCAAATGGAGTCTGGCCAAAAAGAAAATTCTTTGTGAAATTGAAAAAATGATTTTATAGATGAGGGAAATCAAGCTTGACTGAAATAATCCTGCAGTGTTTAACAAAACTAGGTTTACTCTATCAACCGTGACATGCGAATCAAAGAACTGTCTATCCTTACCGTTAGAAGCCTGGTGGAATAGTGAGCAGACAATGACACCAATAAGTGGATATCACACACAGGAAATTGCTGATCTTGTTCCGCTCATCAGAAATATAGGACAAAAATGGAGCGCTATTTTGCTGAAGGTTTCAACAAAAGAAAGCTGTAGCCTTGTCAAAGCGCAGGGTGTGATGAAGGCCTATCGGGTGCGTAATGTATATTTGATGTTTCGGGGGTGGAGTCATCCATAGGACTCTCTTTGTTCCTTGAATAGCTGAATCAGTGAGAAGCTTTGAAGCAGTTAGTGTGGAAATGAAACGCTAAGTTGATCAATAGCGTACAAGCAAAACTCTATCAAGCCGTCCACTCTTGGATGTGGCTGTAAAACTGTTTCACTAGCTTTGACACTAGCTTCGATATATGACGGAAATGCGATATTTATGGGCGCGTCAGGAATATTTAATCAATTAATTGTCAATAATTGCCGAATTGATTCTATTTTAATGCCCCAAGGGGTTTTCTACATCAAGGATTAGCGAGCTCTAAGGGACAATCTAAGCTTTAGTGCTTTACATTGCGCAATTACATAAATGAAATTTGTTCTAATTTTTGTATGACTAAAACAATCAAGTCATTAAGACCACGCGGCTATGGCTGAATTTTGTACAACAAGTTACACAGAAATAGCCTTTTTTTGTGTGACTAACTTTTCATAGAGACTTCAACTTTTATCACTCGCTGTTCGAAAGAAGACGGCTGCATTGATTAAGTATTAAGCGGCAGCTAGATTTGCTCTAGGTGCATGTTATATATCCAATTATATCCGTTGTGTGCCAAATTAAATTGACTATCTCTTAAAAACAGAACTTTATCGAAATTGAGTACATTGACTGAAATGGAAAAAATCGCTGTTACTTGTTTACCTATAGCAACCAACTATCAGATCCATTCTATTATAAGTCCATACTGCAGTCATTTGCTTTGGGTGTCGACAAAAGACAATATGCTCAAGAAATAAATATTGTTATATTTCATCAAAGTTGTCTAAATTTTCACTGTGTGTAAGTTGTGTATAAAAAAGATGTACACGACTCACTATATGTATACCCTTCAATGTTTGAGTTTTCAAAAATATGTACTTAAGAAGTTGCTGAAGAATAATTTCTTGAAATCTCAATTAAATTTAATCCTACATTAGATGATGTAACTTCATTTTGAAGGACTATTTCTAATCTGATAATGGGGATTTAATCTGCTCAAAGACTGTTTTGAGCAGCCGGACAATGAACATTGTTATATTGTGTGGGTTTCATAGACTTAAGGACACGTGGTAAGGCAGGATATGGAATGGTTGACAAGAAAAGACGAGTCAGAATTATTCCAGTTATTAACATACTTTTAATGCCGTCAGATAATGAATGTGGAAACGTTCTGGTGTGTCCAGGGGAATGTCTAATATTAGATTTGGTTTATTGTTCATGTTGTAAAGAATAAAGATGATGTTTAAAAGATAACGGTCAACTGCTAAGGTCATGATAAATGAAGCATCAATTAGAATGATTAGAAACCCATGAAGGCCATGGTGTTTTAGAAACTACACATGTTTGGCTGATGGCTCCTTTCCTCAAGCCCACACTGACAGAATGGCCTAGTGATTAACCAAAATCAATTGACCATCACTCCAATAGACCATTGTTCCTACAATAGTACATGGTCAAGGTACTTTCAACATATTTTTTTATAAATATCAGAACAGTTTTGACTTATTATGAAAAAAGGCATTAGAGCAAATATTGTGAAAATATCATAAATACATTTAAAAATCAGAAGTTGAACTGAACTTTTTTGCCTATTTCACCAGTTTTCTTTTCTTTTTTCTTTTGGCTGAAACAATATATATTGCTTGCCATCTATGGATTCTTATGACACCAGGCACTTACATGCCTATCCTTTTTGCTTTTTGCTTCTCTGTTTCCACAACTAGTTTCCAGCTTTCCATTTGAATATTTTATATGATGTCAGCCATGCTTTCTATCTTGTTGTCTATAAGGAATTTATGAAGACTTGTTCAGTTACGCTCAATAATTTAGGGAAAGTCTCTCAGACACATAAATATATTTTCTACCTTTTCCTCTGGCCCGAACAGAACATAATATAATTCTTCTTCAGTATGCATAATAGAAGGCATCTTGTTTTCCTTGGAGAAATAAATTGTGTGGAAAGAAGGCAGTAGATCCGTATTCATTAGAGAAAACTGACAGAGCCTTAGAAACCTGATACTCTGAGATGATCTGCCACAAAGAAACATCCATGTCCAATGGGTTCTTATAAAACATTAACCTAACAGAAGGACAATATATTGCAGCAATAAAATCTGGAATAGTCCTCCTGATAATGAGAAGTGAAACATAAACAAGTTTATGGTGGGTAATAATTTATTAAGCTACCTGTTGGGATTTGGATGCACTAGCAGAAAGATATTAAAACATCCAGTGTTTTTATTTTTATGACACAATCATCCCTAAGCTGGTCAGTTCAAAAATATTTCTTCTGACTTTTGATGAATTAAAGTGCATTTTATACTTATGGAGAATATTTGATTTAAAATAAGTTACAATTTTTGTTGCAACAAATAAAAGCCAAATGTTTGATGTTAACCAGATTTTAGGTACAAATGATCTAAGAATGTGTCAGAAGATTTTACTTAGTTAACCTGTACTTCGTCTAAATTAGGCTGGACAATGAGGACATGTTGCATTACCACGGCAAATGAAACCTGTTTCCCATTCAGATGCAGAAGTCTGGTGATTGTTTCTGTCTGATTAGATTCACTTGGTTTACTTTAACCTCCAGGGAATAAGGGTGAGAGGACGAATAAGCCAGCGTTGTTGTTGTATTGACCTATTGACTTTGCCAGCTTATGTGTAATTGGCTGGTGTAAACAGTTTATAGTCGTGGCTGACTGAGCCTTAATGTGCAGTACTAATCACTTCCATGTGTATTGAGGAGGGGGGGGGGGGGGGGGGG
>JAVFBX010044384.1:0-30571 GCA_034783855.1 Mopalia kennerleyi | reverse complement strand
CTAAAATCGGGTGTTGAAAATCTTCTTAAGCATTATGTTCCGGAAGTTACGGAAGTTAGAGAAATCTTTTTAGAGACCGATCAATGGTAAAAGATGTTTTGACGTTGATATAATCAAACATATAAAAATAGTTATGGGGTTTTTGGATATTGGATAATATATTATATATCGATACGGCATCTATGGGATGTATGGTTGCTATCCGCTTAAAAAAGGGTTCTTTTTTTTATAAATATGATCCAGCTTCTAGGCAGCAATCAGAGCAATTAATGCCTATGATTGATGATCTATTTACCGAAGCAGGGCTTGATATAAAAGATATCGACTATATTTCGGTATGCCGTGGCCCAGGCAGTTTTACAGGGGTGCGCATTGGCTTAGCTGTTGCCAAAATGTTGGGGCGAGTGCTTCATATTCCTTGTTATGGTTTTTCATCTTTTGATTTAGCTTTGAGCCATATTCGGGCGCCCAAAGATGTTTATTACGGTATATCCATCGATTCTTTTCGCAAAGAGCCTTTTATACAGGTTTTTAAAAATGATAAAGCGGTAAGTGAGCCGCTTGTTGCCAATAATGATTTATTTGAAGCTTATGATATTCAAAAGATATTTTTAAATGATGAAAGCGATTATTTTGCCTCTTTGAATATTGAGCAAGAAAAAATTGATCGGCTCAATTCACATACAGATATAGATAATATATTTAAACGATTGGCGCTATCGGGCTATCGGGATGTTTCTTCTGTTGATCCGCTTTATATTCGGCCTGCCGATGCACAAGTGAGCCAACGTAAGGAAAAAACCATTGCTCCATAAAAATATACCCCATAAAAGAGGCCTTATTCAAAAAAATTGATCAAAAAATCAGTCTATAATATTCAATATATCAATGGATATTTTGCCTAAAATAAATAAAAGTGCGATTTTCGCCTATAAGATATTTGAATAGAGTATATTTTTATCGTGTTATCTTTTTGCTTTTCATATATATTATGGGTAATCAAGATGGTATTAGAGTTATGAGGGATAATGAATGAGTGATAAAAACCTCTCATGGATAGAGCATAAATGCTTGGAATACGGCCTTAAAATGACAAAACAGCGTCGGTTAATCGCAAAAGTTTTGTCCGAAGCAAAAGATCACCCTGATGTTGAGGCGCTTTATCGGCGTATTTCGCAGCATGATCGCCATGTTTCCATTGCAACGGTCTATCGGACTATTCGTTTATTTGAAGAGAACGGGATTATTTTACGCCATGATTTTGGTGATGGCCGTTCACGCCTTGAGCTGGTTATTCATGGGCACCATGATCATCTGATCAATTTGGATACTGGCGAAGTGATAGAATTTTCATCTGATAAAATTACCGCTTTGCAAAATCAAATTGCTCAAAAATATGATATGGTTCTTGAGGGGTCTCGGTTAGAGCTTTACGCACGCCCTAAAAAAAGCAATAAATAAGGAAATGAAAATAAAAAAATGATGTCACAAAAAACTTTTCATATTATCACCTACGGTTGTCAAATGAATGTATATGATTCGAGCCGTATGAATGAAGTTTTGCAAGAAGAAGGCTATCGGGAAGTTTCGAGCGCAGAAGAAGCATCGCTGGTTATTCTAAATACATGCCATATTCGGGAAAAAGCAGCCGAAAAGGTTTTTTCGGAAATTGGCCGTTTGCGGCTTATTCGAGAGCGAAGACAATCTATAAGCGGTGATATGATTATTGGTGTTGCGGGCTGTGTTGCGCAAGCTCAAGGGCAAGAAATTATTAAACGGGCACCAGCGGTTGATTTGGTTTTTGGCCCTCAATCCTATCAAAATTTGCCCCAAATGTTAAAAGAGCTTTCAGAAAAAGGGCGGGTGCTTTCCCTTGATTTTCCTGATGATGATAAATTTGATAATCTACCAGAGAAAGTTTATGCGAATGCACGTATACAGCATTCGGCAGCCTTTTTATCCATTCAAGAAGGATGTGATAAATTTTGTACATATTGTGTTGTGCCTTATACACGGGGCGCGGAATATTCACGGCCTGTTTCTAAAGTGATGGCCGAGGCTTTACGCCTTGTTGAAGCGGGCGCAAAAGAGATTACCTTATTAGGGCAAAATGTGAATGCATGGCATGGCGAAGGTTGGGATGGTAGCGAGTGGGAGCTAGGGCGGTTGATCCGTGAGTTGGCGGATATTGATGGCCTTAAACGGATTCGCTATACAACCAGCTATCCAGCAGAAGTTACATCGGAGCTACTGCAAACCCATGGGGATGTTCAAAAGCTTATGCCTTATTTACATTTGCCCGTTCAGGCAGGCTCCGATCGGATACTTAAGTTGATGAATCGCCGGCATACGGCCGATGATTATCGCCATATTGTTCATAAATTACGGATGATACGCTCGGATATTGCTTTATCTTCAGATTTTATTGTTGGTTTTCCGGGGGAGACGGATAAAGATTTTCAAGCCACTCTTGATTTGGTAAAAGAAATACAGTTTTTTCAGGCTTATAGCTTTAAATATTCACCACGCCCTGGTACACCGGCGGCTGAAATGGATAACCAAGTCGAAGAACATGTAAAAGTGGAACGTTTGAGTATATTACAGGAGCTTTTAGGCACTCAAACAAAAAAGTTTAATCAAGATTGTGTTGGCTCGGTGCAGGATGTTCTTTTTTCTCACGTGGGGCGTAAAGAAGGGCAATTTATTGGCCGTGGTCCTTATGCTCAGGCTGTGCATGTTTATGGCGATGAAAGCCTAATCGGTACCATACAAAAAGTAAAAATAACCAGAGCGATGGCCAATTCGATGGCAGGGCAATTGATCGAAAATTAAAAGGTGAATTTTATGGCGAAGCATAAAAGCGAAATATGCGAAGAGGTTGTTTTTAACGATAATCAGCGGGCTGTTGAAATTTACGGTGTTAATAATGTGCATCTTTCGTTAATGGAAAAATCTTTAAATGTGACAATGCGCAATCGTGGTAATGAGCTGGTGATTTGCGGAGATGAAAAAGCCGTTAAAAAAGCACAAAAAATACTACGCCATCTTTGGGAAAAGCAAGAAAATGGGCTGAATGTTGATCAGCAGGATGTAGAGGCAGAGCTTCGTTTTACACGCTCCTCGGTTTCTTTAGATACGGATCTGGTTTTTCACACAAAAAAGAAGGAAATTACCCCTCGAACCCCTAAACAAGCCGAGCTTATGCAAATGCTTAAAGAAAATGATCTTTGTTTTGCTGTTGGCCCTGCGGGAACAGGGAAAACATGGCTTGTTGTTGCCCGTGCGATTGAGGCGATGATGCAAGGTGAGGTTGATCGTATCATTTTATCTCGGCCAGCCCTTGAAGCCGGCGAGAAGTTAGGCTTTTTACCGGGTGATATGCAAGAAAAAGTGGATCCTTATTTAAGGCCGCTTTATGATGCCATGCATGATATGATGCCCAAAGATTTTTTTGAGCGGAAAATAGCCGCAGGTGAAATCGAAATTGCCCCTTTAGCCTTTATGCGGGGGCGGAGCTTAAAAAATGCTTATGTTATTTTAGATGAAGCCCAAAATACAACAGAAGGGCAAATGAAGATGTTTTTAACACGCTTAGGCGAAGGCTCGCAAATGGCGGTAACAGGTGATCTTTCGCAAGTTGATCTTCCTGCGGGGGTTGAAAGCGGGTTGCTTATTGCCACACAAAAGCTAAAAGGAATACCATCGGTTGCCATGAATTGGTTTGATGAGCGTGATGTTGTACGCCATGATCTGGTTGCACGTATTATTAAAGCTTGGTAGCCCATAAATATAACCAATAAGGTGAAAGGAAACGAATATTCTCTTTCACCTTATATGGGTTCATAAAAGCCGATATTATGATAACATTTCCCTTATGAATATGATTGAAAATGAGATTCTATACTGGTTGTAGAGCCTCGTTTTTATCTTTAATGGTTAATAGGCGCATGGTATTTAATGTGACTAAAACGGTGGCACCTGTATCGGCTAAAATAGCCAATAGTAAATAATTATCTTTAATGAGGGGCATATTATCCAGTAATCCAAAAGGTATTAGATAGGATAATAAACCAACCGATAATTTAAGGCTAACAGCAAAAATAATATTTTGAATGATAATTTTTCGGGTCGAGCGTGAAAGACCGATGATAAAAGGTAAGTGATTAATATTATTTTGTGAAAGTGCGGCATCGGCAACCTCAAGCGCAACATCTGTACCGCTACCCATGGCAATACCGATATTGGCTTCGGAAAGAGCAGGGGCATCGTTAATGCCATCACCAACCATTGCGGTTACAGCTTGATCTTTCAGGCGGGCAATTGTTTGTAGTTTTTCTGCAGGTAAGAGCTCATAAGCAACATCCATATTGATATCCGAAGCAATTTTTTGTGCCGTTGCTTGGTTATCGCCCGTTAGCATGATCGGGGTAATGCCCATATCTTTAAGTGATTGAACGGCTTTTATGCTATCGGGGCGAATGGTGTCTTGTAAAATGATCAGCCCAATGGCCTGACTATTTTTCATAACCACAACTTTACTACCAATGATCTGATTATCATCTTTAAAGTTGGGGTCTATTTCTTGTGCGGCTTTTGCCGAAAAAACAGCCACAGGGTCACCATTGTAAATAGCCGATGCACCACGGCCAGTATGTGTTTGAGGATCTTTAATCTCTTTAAATTGAATATTTTCTCCCTTATGGTTGCGTATGGCCTCGGCTAAAGGATGATTGTTGGATTGCTCAATTTGTATGGCAATATCTAATATTTCTTCTGGTTTATAATCGGCAAAAGGGCGAATATCTGTCACTGCCAGCTCCCCTTTTGTTAGGGTGCCTGTTTTATCAAAAGCGATATTTTTAATTTGTGCAAGCCCTTCTAATGTTCCGCCTGATTTCACTAAAATCCCTCTTTTTGCGGCAACAGAAAGTGCGGCAGCAACGGCGGTGGGTGTTGATAACACCAAAGCACAAGGGCAAGCGATTAAAAGTAAACCAAGGCCGGAATAAGCCCAACTTTGCCATGATAAACCAAAAAACAAAGGAGGGATGATTGCGGTTGCCGCAGCGAGAAGTACAACAAAAGGTGTGTATTTTTCGGCAAAGGCATCCATTTGCCGTGCGGTTGGTGATTTTCGCCCATTGGCTTCTTCAACAAGCTCTTGAATGCGATTAAGGCTATTTTCGGAAGATGTTGCCGTAACTTTCACACGGATAGGGCTACCGATTCCGATACTCCCCGCATTTAAAGAATCTTGGATGTTTTTTGCCTGAGGCAAACTTTCCCCCGTAATAACGCTTTCATCCACATCACCAGCGCTTAAGGCAATGCCATCGATAGCTAAGCGTGTTCCCGCTCTTAACTCAACAATATCACCAATTTCGAGGCTGCTAGATGCAACAGACTCAACACCATTATCTGTGACTTTATAACTAATATCAGGCGCAATATTGGCCAGTTGGCTAATGCCTTTGCGTGCTTTAGAAGCAGCAATAAACTCAAGGACTTGCCCAACATTATATAAAAAAACAACCAAGGCTCCTTCGAGATACTCACCTAAAATTAAAGCGCCAAAAACAGCTAAGGTAACTAGAGTACTCATGCCTAAAAAGCTTTTATTTTTAAAGTTTGTATAAACCTGACGCAATACAGGATAAAGAGCCACAAGAGCAGCAGTAATAAAAGCCCAACGGCTATAATAGGGGTTAATCAATGTGATGATTAAGGCAAGGATAATAAAGCCGCCTGATATGAGCATACTACGGAAATATTGGCTATCCCAAAGACTGTTTTTTTGAAGGCTAGCGCGTTCATCATCAAAAAGCTCATAACCCAGCTCTTTAACTTTATCTTTAAATATATTTAAGGATGTTTCTTCCGTTGTTGTTAAATAAAGTTTTTCGGCAGAGAAATTAACCACAGCTTCTTGAACATTTTCCATTTTCTGGAGTGCTTTTTCTATTTTTGACGCACAATGACCGCAAGTCATTCCTTTAATAGGCAAACGATAATAAGCCATGTTGAAGTATCTCCTGTTGATTCTTATGTGATTTAAATATAATATCTACAATCATTGTAGGAGCAAGATTTTTTATGAAATATTATTCAATAGGACAAATTGCCCAATTATCGGAATGTTCGGTTCAGTTAGTGCGCCATTATGAAAATATAGAGCTGATCACAAAGCCGGAGCGAACAGCAGCCAATCGGCGGATTTACCATTCGGCTCATTTAAAAGAGCTCCAATTTATTCGCCATGGGCGTTCATTGGGTTTTTCTATCGAAGATATAAAAAGTTTATCAAAGCTAAAAGATGAGCCTTACCACAATGATCAGGTTCATCATATTGCCATAAGGCATTTGCAAAAAGTTGATCAGCGGATACAAGATTTACAATCGCTTCAAGAAACATTACAATCGATTGTTCATCAATGTACACAGGCGGCAGGAGAGCAACCTTGCCCAATTATCCAGCTTTTAGATGATCATAAAGAAGATCAGTTTCACCACCATAAGCCTTCTCCTCTGTAATATAGAGATTTTAAGAAAGAGAAGGAATGATAAAATATATTCTATAATGGGTAAAAGGATAGAAGATAAATGAATTTTGAAGAGATGATTAACCCTTTGGTTCCTGAATTTAAACCCGATAATACAGCAGAGATACCATTTTCGAAGACTCAAAAAAGGCGAAAAAATAAGCTTGCTCAAGCCTTACGCCGAAAAACAGGCCAAGCCATCATGGATTATAACATGATTGAAGAGGGCGATCGGATCATGGTTTGCCTTTCGGGAGGGAAAGATAGCTATACAATGTTGGATATCTTAGAAAAATTAAGACATTCGGCGCCGATTAATTTTTCTATAACAGCGGTTAACTTAGATCAAAAACAACCCGGCTTTCCTCAGGAGATATTACCAAATTACCTTAAAGAGCAAGGTTATGATTTTCATATTATCGAAGAAGATACCTACTCGATTGTTAAAGATAAAATACCCGAAGGTAAAACAACATGCTCGTTATGTTCACGTTTAAGGCGGGGTATTTTATATAATTTTGCTCTGCAAAACGGCTTTACAAAGATTGCCCTTGGACATCACCGTGATGACTTGGTTGAAACATTATTTCTGAATATGTTCCATGGTGGAAAAATATCAACAATGCCGCCCAAATTATTATCGGATGATAAAAGATCGATCATTATACGCCCATTAGTTTATTGCAAAGAGAAAGAAATAGAGAAATATGCCATAGCTCAAAAATTTCCGATTATTCCTTGTAATCTCTGTGGTAGTCAGGATAATTTACAACGAAAAATGATCAAACATATGTTGAAAGAATGGCAAGAAACATATCCTCACCGTATAGAAAGTATTTTTTCGTCCATGCAAAATATATCTTCTAGCCATATGTTAGATTCAAACCTTTTTGATCATGCATCTTTAGGCGCATCACATGAAAAACGCAGTGATTGGCTTGTTGCGGATCAAAAATCGAATCAAAGTAATGAGAAATAAAAGAGCAATATAACAGTTAAGCCAAATTCCATATAATCACTGAAACCGATTTAAGCGATATAATGATCGGGTCTGTAAAAATGAAGAAGATAACATAGTCGATATTTTATCAGGAGAGTTATTGGTTTTATGCTCTCCTGAGTCTTCTGAGGTTATCAAATGGGTTCTATTGCTTTGGAACTTTCTTTATAAGGATTCTTGCCCCATTGCTAAAAATTTATTGCGGCGTTGCTCTTTAATCTCTTGAGCATCCATCGTTTCAAATTCAGAAAGCTGTCGGTAAATGACTTCTCCCATGGTTTCAATGGCAGCTTTTTTATCACGGTGAGCAGCGCCTAAAGGCTCAGGAATAATCTGATCAATAAGAGCGAGCTTTTCCAGATCCTGTGCGGTTAAGCGTAAGGTATCGGCAGCATCTTTTGCTTTTGTGCCGTCACGCCATAAGATAGAAGCACAGCCTTCAGGAGAAATCACCGAATAAATAGCATGTTCCAGCATATTAACCTTGTTGGCTGCAGCTAAAGCGATAGCTCCACCCGATCCACCTTCGCCGACAATTGTTGCAATCAAGGGTGTCTCAACCGATAAACAAACATCGATTGATCGAGCAATGGCCTCGGATTGCCCTCTTTCTTCGGCATCAATTCCAGGCCAAGCACCTGCGGTATCAATAAAGGTTAAAATCGGGAGTTTAAAACGAGAGGCCATTTTCATTAGCCGTTGTGCTTTACGATATCCCTCGGGTTTTGCCATACCAAAATTATGTTTAATACGGCTTTCTATATCATTTCCTTTTTCATGGGCGATGACCATAACAGGATAATCGTTGAATCGGCCAATGCCTCCAACAATAGCGGCATCTTCGGCAAAAAAGCGGTCGCCAGCAAGGGGGGTGAAATCTTGGATGAGCTGATCGATAATCTCCAATGCGTGAGGGCGTGAGGGATGCCGTGCCACTTGTGTTTTTTGCCAAGGGCTTAATTTGGCGTAAATCTTTCTGATCTCACTATTATATTTATCTTTTTGCTGTGTGATTTTATCGTCTAAATCACTATCTTTATTGAGTTTTTCATATTCATTTATCTTATCATCAATAATTTTTAACGTTGATTTTTCAAACTCTAAATACTCATACATCGAAAAGCCCTTATTTTTGTGACGAAATGAGCTAAATTTATATTATTTTAGAAATTATGCAAGATTCTTATTTTTAATCACGTAAAGATTGCTTAAGCTTTGAACAAAACATAATGATTGCAAAGCGGTTATTGTTTGTTAATATAGCCCTCTTAATAGCGTTATGCCCGTAAGGAACAAGGGAGAGAAAATGTTTGATATTCGCTGGATTAGAGAGAATGCAAAGCAATTTGATGAAGGTTTGAAGATGCGTGCTATTCAGCCGATGTCATCAAAGTTGATTGAGATTGATGATGAGAGGCGTTTAGCGATGAAGGCCTCGGAAAAACTCACGGCAGAAAGAAATCAGCTGGCTAAAAAAATTGGCCAGATTAAAAAAACAGGTGGTGATGCCTCGGCCATTATTGCGGAGGTTAGCCAAAGTAAAGATCAGCAAGCTCAGCTAGATAACCAAGCAGCGCAAATGAATCAAAAGCTCCATGATATGCTCATAGCTCTACCGAACATTCCTTTAGCGGATGTTCCTTTTGGAGAAAGTGAAGCCGATAATAAAGAGATAAAAAAATATGGCTCTCCTAAATCCTTTTCTTTTGAAGCCAAAGAACATTGGGCGCTGGGTGAAGATTTAAAACAGATGGATTTTGAAAAAGCGGCTCAATTATCCGGCTCACGTTTTGTGGTTTTAAAAAAAGATTTGGCTCGTTTAGAGCGTGCTTTGGGCTTTTTTATGTTAGATATACACCAGACAGAGCGCCATTTTGATGAATATAAAACGCCTGTTCTCGTTCGTGAAAAAGCACTTTATGGCACAGGGCAATTTCCGAAGTTTATGGATGATGTATATACGGTTAAAGGTGATGGATATTATTTGATACCAACAGCCGAAGTTACATTAACTAATATGGTTGCAGGTGATATCTTACATGGAGAATCTCTTCCGCAGCGAATGGTGGCTTTGACAGATTGTTTTCGTGCCGAAGCAGGCTCAGCAGGGCGTGATACAAGGGGCATGATAAGACAACATCAATTTAGCAAGGTTGAAATGGTTTCGGTTTGTCAGCCCGATCAAAGCGCAGCAGAGCTTGATTATTTGCTCCAATCGGCAGAGCTTATATTACAAAAATTGGATTTGCCTTATCGGGTTTTATTGTTATGTTCGCAAGATATGGGCGCTGGAGCTCAAAAAACTTTTGACTTAGAAGTATGGTTGCCAGGGCAAGGACAATATAGAGAGATTTCAAGTATTTCTTTATGTGGTGATTATCAAGCTCGGCGTATGAATGCACGATTTAGAGATACGGGCCAAAAAGGAACACAATTTGTTCATACACTTAACGGATCTGGGCTCGCTATTGGTCGGACATTAGTTGCTGTGATGGAAAATTATCAGCAAGAAGATGGTTCCATTGAAATTCCAAATGTGCTGCAACCCTATATGGGCGGGCAAAAAGTCATCGAGATGGTTAAAAAATAGAAGTTTATGGGTGGTAACAAATGTATTTTGATCAAAAAAAAATATTCGCAATAGCAATGCTTCTCCTACTTTCGGCTTGTGGTGGGCTTGAGTGGAATGGCAGTAGCCTCTTTGGCTCAAACAAGTCTTCGTCAGCACCAAAAAATGTTGCAGCGCCAGCGGCAGCATCAAATAATTATGCGGTTGCGGGCTATAACGAAACATTAAGCCAGATTGCGGCTCGTTATGGCGTAAACGCTAACGCACTTGCGGCCGAAAATAATTTATCAATAAATACACCTTTAAGTCAGGGGCAATATTTAAGATTGCCAGCAGTGGGGGCTTCAGTAGCGCCTGCCGTTGTTTCAAAAGCGCAAGAAACTGTTCGTGATTTGCCAACAGTGAAAGAGCAAGCAAACCAAGCATCTGCGCAGGTCGAGCAAACAATTAAAGCGCCCGTTTCGGCTATACAGAAAAAAGGATATATCTGGCCCGTAAAAGGTAAAGCAACTTCTAGCTCCAATGGTCTTAATATTGCAGCGCCCCGTTCGGCTCCGGTTGTTGCAGCGCAAGCCGGTACAGTTATTCATTCGGGTAATGTCTCGGGTTATGGTAATACAATTATTGTTCGCCATAACGATGGTTTGGTTTCGGTTTATGGCTATAACGATACATTGGTGGTCAAAAAAGGCGATAAAGTCAATCGGGGGCAAATTATCGCACGTGTGGGCTCAAGTGGCTCAGCAACAACACCTTCTTTGCGCTTTGAACTCCGAAAAGGAAAAACACCCGTTAACCCTTATGATTATCTTGGTAAATAGCAACTGAATATCGGAATATTCTTTTTTCATAAAAAGAATAAAGAGGTTTATTGTTGAAAGCTTATGGCTTTGACAATAGGCCTTTTTGTTATTTAAGCAAAATAGATAAGTTACAGAATGATCTTATATTGAGAGATGTGAAAGTTGATATCATCAGCATGCTCTTTTTTATTTGAAAGACAGATAAAAAGAAATGAGTCTTTTAAGACAATAAATATGATAAAAAAAATAATTCTTTGATATTTAATATTCATCAGACTATATTGAGGTTATGTTGAAATAAAATATGAAGAATGGAGACCTGAATGCCTATAACAAGTTTTCTTGCCACACCAACTGCTGGTGGGGGATTACCGCAAATGTTAATGATGATTGTACCAATGTTTGCAATTTTTTATTTTTTGCTAATCCGTCCACAACAAAAACAACAAAAAGCATTTCGAGAAATGATTAGCAATGTTGGCCGTGGAGATGAGATTGTCACTTCTGGTGGTATTAAGGCAAAGGTTATTAAAGCAACCGATGAAAAAGAAATCGAGATTGAGATTGCCCCTGAAGTACGGGTTCGTTTAAATCGTTCAGGGATTGCATCTATTGTTAATTCTAAAAATATGCCACCCCAAAAAGCGCCATCTAAAAATAAAAAGTCATCGGCTTCTAAAGAAGATACATCAAAAAAAGCAGAAGATAAAAAGTCATTAATATCTAAGGGAAATGATTCAAAAAAATCAAACACCATAGAAGCTGAAAAACCATAAAAATCACTTTGATATTTCAGATAGTCTCCCGAAAATCAATCTCGGGGGATATTTTATTTTATCATTAACCTATGTCATCGATAAGTAGAGCAATATTATGAAGTATATTCACCCTATCCGAGCAACGATTGTTAGCATTATTTGTTTGTTGGGTTTGCTATTTGCATCCCCTAATTTCCTTTCTAGCGAGCAGAAACTTCCTGCTTTTATGCCAAGCCAAAAAATTAATCAAGGCTTAGATCTACAAGGTGGGTCTTATTTGCTTTTACAGGTTGAGCTTGAAACATTAAGCCAAGATTTGCTTAAAAATGCCCGTAGTGGTTTACGCTCATCTCTTCGTAAAAAAGGTATTTTGCATCGTTCTCAAGTGGTTGGGGATCATTTGCAAATAACCTTAAATGATGCAAATGATCGTGATGAAGCCGTTAAGCTCATCAATAATCAGCTTAAAAGCTGGACGGTGACAGTCGATGACAATAAGATTAACGCTTCTATTGATGCAGCAGAAGTTGAGCGCAGAGCTTCGGAAGCTGTTGGTCAATCTATAGAAGTTATTCGCCGGCGTGTTGATCCTCAAGGCGTTTTAGAGCCGATTATTCAGCGGCAGGGGAATGATCGTATTATTTTGCAGGTTCCGGGTATTGGCGATCCGAGTAAATTAAAAGCAGCCCTTGGCAAAACGGCTCGCCTAGAATTTTACTTAGGTCACCCAACAGCAGCTTATTCTGCTGCAGCAAGAACGGCCGCAGCCGGTTATTTGGTTTTTCCAGGAGAAGATAAAGACAAAGATGGCCAGCCCGATGGTTATTATCAAGTCGAAGATCGCCTTATCATGGGCGGAAAAAACTTAAAATCAGCCTCGCCTATTGTTGATAGCCAAAGCCTCAGTGGTAATTATGCCATTAGTTTTGTTTTGGATGTACAAGGCGGAACAGCCTTTAGTAATGCCACCGTTACAGCAAATAAAGGGCGGTTGATTACGATTGTTTTGGATGGTGAAGTCATCTCGGCTCCTTCAGTTAATGATAATATAACCGGCGGAAGTGGTGTTATTACGGGTGATTTTAGTGCCGAAGAAGCACAGGATTTATCTAACCTTTTAAATGCCGGAGCTTTGCCTGTTCCCCTTAAGGTGATTGAAGAGCAAACGGTTGGGCCCGCATTGGGGCAAGATGCCGTCGATGCAGGAAAAATGGCCGCATTGATCGGCTTGGCCTTGGTTATACTCTTTATGATCGTTATTTATTTGCGTTTTGGTCTATTTGCGAATTTAGCCTTATTTGTTAATATTGTTCTGATTGTTGCGATGCTTTCGATGTTGCAAGCCACATTAACATTGCCTGGTATTGCGGGTATTGTGCTGACAATTGGTATGGCGGTAGATGCCAATGTGATTATTTTTGAACGTATTCGAGAAGAATTACTAAGGGCAAATATTCGGCCAGCTCAAGCTGTTGAAGCCGGTTATGGTAATGCCATGAGCACGATTTTAGATGCCAATATTACCACACTTATTGCCTCGGCTATTTTATATCAATTTGGTACAGGGCCAATCAAAGGATTTGCGGTTACATTGGCTTTGGGTGTGTTGGCCTCGATGTTTACGGCGATTTATTTAACACGCTTATTTATTAATATGTGGTTGAGCATTAAGGATCCTAAAAAAATACAAATTGGGGTTCGTTGGCTTAATCGGGTACCCACATTATCTTTTATGTCTTTAAAAAAGTGGGCACCTTTATTATCGGCTACTTTTGTTATTGCATCACTGGTTTTATTGCCTGTTAAAGGGCTTAATTTGGGGCTTGATTTTAAAGGGGGCTCACAATTAATTGTTCGGGCGCCAGATAGCATAAAAGTTGAAGATATTCGCCAGCAAGTCCGCAGCTCTGCTATTAACAGTCTTGGTGTGACATCTTATGGTAAAGAGGGGCAATATCTTATCTCTATACCTGCACAAGATGGCGCCGATGGTGTGCAAGATGCCGCTGTAAAAAAGGTTTTATCAAGCTTATCGAGCGATATCCAGCTTGAAGGAACAAGCACCATTGGTGGGGCTGTTTCTAAAGAATTGAAGCGGGCAGGCTTGCTTGCTGTGGGATTATCGATTTTAGCCATGCTTATTTATATTTCTATCCGATTTGAATGGCAATTTGGTTTGGCTGCTGTGGTTGCCCTAAGCCATGATGTTTTACTCACCTTGGGTTTGTTTAGTCTTTTGGGGCTCGATTTTAGCTTAACAACGGTTGCGGCGATTTTGACGATTGCAGGCTATTCTATTAATGATACGGTTGTTGTGTTCGATCGGGTACGTGAAAATATGCGTCGTTACAAAAAGAAACCCATGGAAGAGCTATTAAACCTAACGTTAAATCAAACGTTAAGCCGGACAATGATGACTTCCTTCACAACACTTTTAGCTTTGATCGCTTTATTTATATTTGGCACAGAAGTCTTAAAAAGCTTCAGTTTTGCCATGATATGGGGCGTGATTGTCGGAACATGGTCGTCTATATTTATTGCGGTTCCACTTTTACTTGTGTTAAAAGTTGTACAAAAATCAGATGAAGAGAAATCAAAAGTATCACCTTATGGTAATATATAATGAGCGGATCTGATTTTATTGATGTTCTGCCGGATGATCCAAGAAGTATAACGGCTTATGATGATACGGGCTTTCGGGTGCGTAATCATCGTTATGAAGGGTCGATTATTCTTTTTGGAGATCATGTGGAATCTTGGCATAATGTTGTTCGGCCCAAAGATATTCATGGGGATTGTTTAGATATCTTTTTAAAAGCAGAGCAAAAACCGGAGCTGATTTTAATCGGTACAGGGGCGGATTTTAATATTGTCCCGCCGGAGATCAAACAAGCATTAAAAAGCGCACATATTGCTTTGGAGTGGATGAGTACAAAAGCCGCTTTAACAACATGGCCTATTTTGCTTGCCGATGGGCGCCATGTTGCGGGCTGTTTTTTGCCTATATCAGCATGTTAATATCTGTATCTACAAAATAAAGGAAATAATCAATGTTACTGGCCATTGATATTGGAAACTCAAATATTAAATGTGGCTTATTTAGAAGTCAGGCTGATTTTAAGGATATAGCGGATCTTCAAGATAAAGTTAAGCCAGTTGCTCGTTTTAAAATTCCGAGCAAGCAGCCCCATTCGGTGCGTGGATTATATGAATGGTTATGTACACAAACAGATATAACAAAAATTAGCAGCGCTATATTTTCAACAGTGGTTCCTTCTCTTAAAGTGGCCGTTGAAGGAATGTTAGAGATGTTAGATATACCCTATTTACAGCTGACTCATCAGCTGAATATTCCCATAACAGTTGATAAACCACCCAAAAGAACAGGGACGGATTTATTATCCAACACAATTGCAGCTCATTATTTACACCCAAATAGCCATAAGGTTATTATTAGTTTTGGTACGGCTTTAACTTTTACTTCTGTTAGCCGAAATGGCGATTTACAAGGATGTGCTTTTGCTGCAGGGTTGGGTACATCTTTTAGAGCATTGCTTGGTAATGCCGCTTTATTAAATGATATTGAGCTTACCGAGCCTCAAACGGTTAATGGCAAAACAACAGAAGAAGCTTTACAGGCTGGATTTATTTTTGGCTTTCAGGGCATGGTTAAAGAGATTGCCAAAAAAATGGCCGCAACTTTTGAAGATGATCATGTGCTTTTTATCACAAATGGTTATGAAGCAACATTGGTTAAGCCCGATTTACCCAATAAAATATTTGATAGCCGCTTAACACTTAAAGGCCTTTATTTTGCTGCCCGTGATAATGGCCTTTTAAGGGGTTAAATTCCTTAAAATAAGGGCTTTTCATGATGATTTTACAAAACGGGTATATAATGATCCAGCTTTAATTTTGGATATAGCAAAAGAGCTTGGTTATGAGATCAAAAGCCCTAAATGATAATCGGGCCAAATATACAGGTAATCAAGATGCGACGGGATACAAAGAGCAATGTTTAAGCCAAAGATAGAAGGTCATAACTGTCCAATAAATTTGGATTATTTGAATGCACAGTAATTTGTAAGGAAAACACTATGAAAGAATGGGAATATTGTAGGGTCTGTGGTTTTGATTTGGGAGAGCCTTTCTGGGAAAGGGGTATAATTCCAATGTATATAATATGTGATTGCTGTGGAACTGAGGCAGGGTATGAAGATGATAGCTTGGAGTCTATACAAAAGCAAAGAGCTAACTGGATACTTAAAAGTCAATTAAAATGGTTTAGTAAAAACGATAAACCATCTGATTGGAATTTATATTTACAGCTTTGTAATATTCCAGAAAATTTCTTAGATGAGCCCTTTAAATATTTTTTATCTTATTTAGATGATAAAAAATAATGAATTTAAATGCTGTTTTGAAAGAATTGATAACAGTTTCTAATGGAGAAGTTATAGATGTAGCCCTTCCTAATAATGATTTAATATTAACTTATGAAAGAATACTAAATATATCTTTTAATGAAGATTATAAGTTCTTTCTAAAAGAAGCGAGCAATGTATTTGTAAATACCCTAGAGCCTTTTATGTTATTTGATATAGTTGAAAGAGGAGGTAGGCTGGATTTGCTTGTTGGAATAAAAGAGGCTCATGAACAGGGAGTTTCTAAGGACTGGCTTCCGATTTGTGAAGATAATGGAAATTATTATTGTTTACTTTTTGATGGAAGTGTTCGTTTTTGGGATCATAATGGTTATAATAATGAACGGTGGGATAGCTTAGCTCATTGGATTAAAGATGTTTGGATTGATGAAAATTAACAAATATAAGATATTTTTAGAGCAATCAATATAAACCTATTTAGATTGTTTGGCTTCTTTTTTTGCTTAGGGAATAAAATAAACAAGCAGTAAAGAACAAGCTTAGGAATTTATAAGGTTTGTTCGTTTGATGGAATCGATATTTTGATGCTTTTTGTTGCTCTGCGATCAACGGCTAAAGGAATAACGCCTTTTTCGGCAGAAGTAACATCCGATAAAATATTCGAAGCCGCAATTTCTAATAAGCGGTTTTCACTTTTTTTGTTTCGTTTTTGTAATAAGGCCATTCGCTCCGTTGATAATATGTTATCTAAGCAAGATATTTTGCCTTTATCAAAAGATTGATCATCGATGATATCGATTTTTCGGTCTTTTAATCGCAGCCATAATATATCACCGTCTTTTAAAGCGCCAATGGCGCCACCTTCAAAGGCTTCGGGAGTGACATGGCCAATGCAAGCACCTTTTGTTACGCCTGAGTAACGGCCATCGGTTAATAAAATGGAAGAAGCTTCAAGCAAACGATGATGGCGTAAATTTTGCGAAGGAGAAAACATTTCGGGCATGCCATAAGCTTTAGGGCCTTGGCCGGCTATGACAAAACAAAAAGAAAGGCATCCTTGCTCTAAAAGTGTTTTGGCTGATTGTTTGTCATATTTAAAGCCATTATGATGCGCTAGAGCTTGTAATCTTTGGGGGGATAAATTTTTTGTCTCGGCGAGTCGTACCGAAAGATCCGATGACATAATATCTGCATTACATTCATGTTCGTTTTTATAATATTTAACGATAAAAAAGCGTTGGTCAAATTTTTGATATTGCTGCTCGCTCATGCCCGATATTTTAACGGCGGCAGAAGAACAAAAGTTACCCGAAAGAATATCAACGCCGGAATCATCACGTATTGCTTTTGTTTTTATAACGGATTTTTCACCTAATTTTTCATCAATAGCCTTAGATATATTTGTTATTCTTTCTTTCCAGCTTTTGCCATCAATCGTATGGGCATCTAAGTTGAGCGGAATATTTAGATTATCCAATATTTTATATAAGCTTTCCATACCATGATTTTGTTTTTGTAAAAATTGCTGAGCAAGTACCCAGCTATCACGGCCTTCGGTTAAGCTATGATCCAAAATTTCGGGGACTTGGATCTGATCCCGAATATGGGCATAATCCCAAATACTGATATCAAAACCCGCATAACGCATAATTGCGGGTAAATGCAGTAATATATTGCTTGAGCTTCCGGTTGTGGAATGAATTTTTACCGCATTAGAAAAATTCTCTTCTAAAAGATGGCAAAGGCTGTATTCTTTTTTATTGAGAAGAGAGAAAAATTGATCAATAGCCTTATTGGTTTGCTCCTGATTCGGCGGGCTACATAAGAGTTCTAAATTTTTAGGAACAAGCCCTAAAGCAGATAACAATGTTCGTGATGAGTTTCCTGTTCCGTTAAAGGCACAAATACCCCCCGCTTTATCACAGGTGGCAACAGCAAGATTATTCATAATATCCCGAATTTCCTCAGAGGAAGCTAAACCAAGCTTTTCCACCCGTTTTAATTGTCCCCAAAAGGCTTCATCCGATGAGCATTGTAAAATATAATGTCGATTTTCGGCGATATCTTCAGCCAGTTCAGCATAACCATTTTGATGGGCTCTTTTTTCTATATTTTTTAGATGGTTAAGGGTAGATTGTGGAATTTCGCCGCCTTTAAGTACATGGCTTGGTGAAAAACAAGCCCAAAGAGGGGCCTGCTTTCGGGATGTTTGATGGCGTGCATGGTCGGCTGCCGCTAAGCCAGATAAAATACCTGCAGGGCTTTTATCGCAACCTGCAATAACCCATGCAGCGTGATAAGAATGCCCTTCCATATTAATATTGACTGCTGCTGCCGTATGATTACGAGAGGCAAGCGAATAGCTTTGCCCGATATTATTTTGAGCCGTACCATCGCAAATAACAGGAACCTGAAAATAAAAAGGAACACCGCCATTATACCAAATACGGCTAGCGGCTCGGTAAGCATATTCTTCATCGAGTAGATGGGCGGGATGATCCATTGATCCTCCGATGATGGCAATTCTTGGGCGGTTATCCACAAGCCTTTTAACAATTTCATCTAAAGAAACAGTATTTTGAAAACTTGGCTCTCCACGCTCTTTTAAAAATTTATAGCTGTTAAAAAGAAGCCGGTGAACACAAATAGGCTCATTCGCAAGGCCTTGAATGCATTCACGGTAAGGGTTATATTCTTCTTTAATATATAAATTTTGAAAGAGGGGATTAATATCGGGCATTATTTTTCCTATTTTACCATTCTGCAAAGGAGCCATCTTTATGTTGCCAAATTGGGTTTTTCCAATTATGGTCGATTTGGCTGTTTTTTAATACAACATCTTCATTAATTTCAATGCCAAGACCTGGTTTTCTCAAAACGGGAATATGGCCTTTATCATAATCAAATACCGATTTATCTTGGATATAATCTAATATGTCATACCCTTTATTATAATGCATGCCCAAGCTTTGCTCTTGGATAATAGCGTTGTAACGATTGGCATCAACTTGCAGGCAAGATGCAAGGGCAATAGGACCCAAAGGGCAGTGGGGTGCAAGGGCGATATCGTATGCTTCGGCCATAGAGGCAATGCGTAAACATTCGCTAATACCGCCAGCATGAGATAAATCAGGCTGTATAATATCGACCGCACCAGTTTGTAATATATGTTTAAAGTCGTAGCGAGAAAATAAACGTTCTCCTGTTGCTATCGGAATATTGCAATGACGGCGGATTTCAATAAATTCCTCCCAATGTTCAGTTAATACAGGCTCTTCTATAAACATTGGGTTATAAACCTCTAATTCTTTGGCGATAATGCGAGCCATGGGTTTATGGATACGTCCATGAAAGTCGATGGCAATACCAAAATCTTTATGAGTTGCCTCTCTTACCGCAGCCACCCGAGCCAATAAATCATCTATTTTAGAATGTTTATCAATAAACTGCATTTCGGCTGTTGCATTCATTTTTATTGCATCAAAACCATGATCCAAACGTTCTTTGGCTGATTTGGCAACATCATTTGGGCGATCACCACCAATCCAAGAATATAAGCGTATTTTATCTCTCACCCGACCGCCAATAAGCGATGATATTGGTGTATTATAATATTTACCTTTGATATCCCATAAAGCTTGATCAATCCCCGATAATGCCGACATCATGACAGCACCGCCACGGTAAAATCCACCTCTATATATATCTTGCCAATGGCGTTCGATATCAAGGGGGTTTTTTCCTATCAAGGTCTCCATATAATCTTCAACAGCCGTCTTTATTATTTTGGCTTTACCTTCTAAAGAAGGCTCTCCCCATCCAATAAAGCCTTCATCGGTTTCTATTTTAAGAAAAACCCATCGGGGAGGAACAATAAAGCACTTATATCCCGTTATGCGCATTTTAAAACCCTTTTCATCATGGAGCTTTTTATATGATTGGCTTTAAATGAATACATTATAAATATTTATGTATACAATTACTTGACAATAATCATACTTGAGCTTTAGAATGGAAGCAAGTGATATTTGGAGTAAAGCTCAAAAATGAAAGCAAAAATACTTAAAGAGAAAAGCACAAAAAATAGCTCTTCAAGAGCGGTTGTTATCAATTTGCTGCTTGGGCAAATATTATCAGGAGAGCGAAAAGCAGAAGAAAGCATAGCAACTGAAACAGAAATAGCCGCCCAAGCCTCGGTTAGCCGAACAGTTGTAAGAGAGGCAATCCACTTTCTTATTGCTAAAAACATCCTCTCTATAAAAGGCAAAAAAGGGGCTTTTGTTCAGCATTTTCAAGATTGGAATCATTTAGATCCAGATGTGATTGTTTGGGTGAGTGATTCTCGGTTTGTTAATAGCTTTTTAGAACATGTTTTAGAAATGCGCCTGATTATAGAGCCCGAAGCTGCGGCTTTGGCTGCAATAAGAGCCAGTACATCGGATATGTTGAAAATAGAAGATGCTTTGATGCAAATGGAGACAGCCGAAGATAGGCTCAGTGAAAAAGCGATTATGGGCGATATTTTGTTTCATGAGGCTATTTTAGCTGCATCAGACAATATGATATTGATGCGCTTTAAAGATTTATTTTCGGCTGCAGTCGAAATGAGCATTCAAGTAACATTGAGTACATCCGATGATATTGCTTTAACTTTACAGCGCCATAGAGAGCTTTTTGAAGCGATATATTTAAGAGACCATATTGCAGCAAGAAAAAAAGCTTTTGCGATATTAGAGCAAAGTGCCAAAGATTATAAAAAACTTAAAATACCTGTTCGCCCCGATGCTCTTATGGTTTTGGGACGGTAATATTTATTGATAATGTGGAGGTGAAAATGAAAAATATACTAAAGAATATTTTAATAACAACGGCAACAGTGAGTACTTTTTTTTCGGTAGCTCAGGCTGCAGAATATGAATGGACAATGCAATCATCCGATCAACCGGGTATTTTTATGTATCAGATGGAAGAGCAATTTTCGGGTTGGGTCAAAGAAATGTCCGCAGGGCGAATAGAAGTTACCGTAACGCCAACCAATTCTGTTGTTCCTTATAGTGAGGTTCTTGATGCCGTAAGTACAAATATTTTGCAAGGCCAGTTTGATGATCCTTCATATTTTGCCGGCAAAGATGCGGCCTTTGGGTTTATTGGTAATAGTGTGGGCGCTTGGAGTCATCCATCAGAAGCTTTAAAATATATTTATTATGGCGGTGGGTTAGAAATTGCACAAAAACTTTACGATCAATATAATGTACATCTTATTGGTTTTGCGATGACGGGTGTGGAAAGTTTTGTTTCAAGTAAAAAGCTCAATGGTGTTGATGACCTTAAAGGGCTAAAATTGCGTGCACCAGAAGGTATGGTGCAAAAAGTATTTTCTGCAGCAGGAGCCGCGCCCGTTAATCTCCCCGGCTCAGAAGTCTATACCGCTTTAGAAAAAGGTGTAATTGATGCCGCTGATTTTTCGCTATTTTCGGTTAATCAATCGCAAGGTATGCATGATATCGGTAAATATCCTGTTTATCCTGGTTTTCACTCGGCACCAACACTTGCCGTAACGTTAAATAAAGATGTTTGGGATAGTTTGCCTGCTGATTTAAAAGCTGTATTAGAAACAGCCGTGCGACGTTTAGCAATGGATGTGATGATGCAATATGAAATGCAAGATGTTGCAGCTGTGGCCAAAGCAAAAGCGGAAGGCGTAGATGTAACCGATTGGAGTGCTGAAGAGCGGGCAAAATTTAGAGCCATAGCCATTAGCCAATGGGATGATGTCACAAGCCAGTCTCCCATAGCCAAAGAATATGCCGATAAACTTTCGGCCTTCCTTAATAGCCAAGGCTTAATTGCCAAATAGAATGATATAATAATATGTGCCGGTTTTATCGATAAACCCGATGAAATCGGCATATGATAATGGCGAGGTGTAGTGATGTCTGAAATATTAAAAGATCCCGTAAAAATAAATCTTTTTGATCGCATAATTATCAAAGTTGGTAATGTGGTTTCGGTTTTTTATTTTTTTGCTGTTTTGATTACGGTTTTTGAGGTTTTTACACGCTATGCACTTAATGCACCCACAATATGGGTTTATGAAACAACCGTGCTTTTGGTCGGGATATCGATGCTTTATGGCGGAAGTTACTGCATGGCAAATGATGGCCATATTAAAGTATCGTTTATACGCGATGCCATGCCAGAAAAATTAAGAAAGATTAATGATTTTATTGTTGCATTTTTAACCTTTATTTTTACGGTAAGTTTAATTTATGCCTCATGGATTATGTTTAAAAAGGCCTTTTGGACTCCTTTGGGTGTTTTTCGCTTAGAACGCTCGGGTTCTGCATGGAATTCTCCCATGCCAGCGATTGTTAAAGCTGCGTTGATGTTTGTTGTTATCCTTATGTGTATACAAGCTTTTATACAGCTTATAAAAGCAACAAAAATATTATTCACAAAAAGAGTGAGGGCATAATGGGGGATTTTTCTATATTTTCACTGGGTTTAGAAAACTTATTAAGCCTCAATGATTTTGCAAAGATGGTGAATATTCGGCATATTGGTGTACCGATGGCAACTATTTTAATGTTTGTTAGCCTTATTATTTTGCTCATTATGGGGATGCGCCTTGCTTTTTTGACGGGCTTTATTGCGATGGTTTTTGCTTTTTGTTGGTTTGGCCCCAATGTTTTTGGAGTCCTGACCTCGAATATTTACGGATTTGTAGCCAAAAAAGAAGCTTTAATTGCGGTTCCGATGTTTGTTTTGATGGCATCTTTTTTAGATAAAACAGGAATAGCCAAAGATTTTTATAACGGAATGCAGCGATTAATCGGAGGCATCAGAGGAGGCGTTGCCGTACAAACAATGATTGTTGCGGTTATTTTGGCTGCAACAAGTGGTATTATTGGCGGAGAAACAGTGCTTTTAGGGTTGTTGGCATTGCCACAAATGTTGCGTTTAGGTTATGATAAAAAGCTGGCTATTGGAACAGTTTGCGCAGGGGGGAGTTTAGGTACGATGGTTCCACCCAGTATTGTGCTTATTATTTATGGCATGGTGGCAAATGTTTCTATAGGCGATTTATTTACAGCAGCGATTGTTCCGGCGCTTATTTTAGCAAGCATGTATATCATTTATATTCTTGTATTATGTAATCTTAAGCCAGAGCTTGGCCCTGTCAATAGCCAAAAAACATCAAAGCTATCCTCATCGGAGCGATTTAGGCTGATTTTTCATATAATGGGGCCGTTAGTGATTGTTGCAACAGTTATGGGGAGTATTTATGGCGGTATTGCATCGGTAACCGAAGCGGCAAGTGTGGGCGTTTTTGCGGTTATATTATTAGCGGTTATGCGTAAAGAGTTAAAGATAAAAGTTATTAGCGAAAGCCTCAAACAAACAATGCGAACATGTGGCATGATTATCTGGATTGGTATTTCGGCTTCTATGCTTATTGGTGTTTATAACCTAATGGGCGGCAAAAAATTTGTTGAAGGTATGATCTTAGGTCTCGATATTGCACCTTTATATATTATTTTAGTTATGATGCTGATTTTGTTTTTTTTAGGAATGTTTATGGATTGGATTGGTATTGCAATGTTAACCATGCCTATATTTGTTCCGATTATTATTAACCTAGGTTATAGCCCCATTTGGTTTGGTGTTTTATTTTGTATGAATATGCAAGTTTCTTTTTTAAGCCCCCCTTTTGGCCCCGCAGCTTTTTATCTTAAAAGTGTGGCGCCGCCAGAGGTCAGCTTGGTTGATATTTTTAAATCGGTCTGGCCTTTTATTATCATGCAAATTATCGCAATAAGCCTATTGATTATTTTTCCTAAACTGGCTTTGTGGCTTCCGAATTTAGGGGGGTGAAAATTAAGAGGGTATAAAAATAAGGCAGGGTAATATCATATATTAGCATAGATTGAGCGATAAGCAATTTTAGGGCTTACCATCTAATTGCAGATCGAGGTATTTTAGACCAGATTAATTTGGGCAAAGGCAGATATTCAAGAAAATGCGGAAAATGTTATGAATATCTGAAAAGGCCGAATTTAAAAGATACACTGACCTTTTTTATGCTTGTTTTTAGAGGTCGATAGAGGAATGGAGTTCCATATTATCGGCTAATTTTTCTAATAATTTTTCTATATGTAAGCCCATAAAACTTTCTAATTTTTTATGAATTTTTAAGATAAGCGTATGATCTTGAATATCTAAATTTGCATATTGTAAGAGTGTTGTGGGCCCTCCACCAAGACGTTGGGCTAAACGAATGGCGGTGCCAAAAGCTTCGGCTTTTTTAAGTTGCTTTTTGGAAAGTAAAGGTGTGATATTTTCTAATAATGGATCATCTAAATCACCCCCATAACTGATATAAATTGTGATGGCTAAAAAGAAGCGTTCTTGGTGATCCATCCCTCCACCAAAACGCTGGGTAATGATACGTCTAAAGGCTATTTCAGAGCGATAATCCTTATGTTCAAGCCATCCGATATCACTCATATAACAAGCGGCCTTATAAAGGCGATCATATTTCTTTTTATCTTGGTGGGTAATAACTTTTGACCAATGATAAATTGTTTCGCCATTATGAAAGCGTGAAAATTGCTTTTCTAAATATTTACAACGCTCTAAAAGAGAATCCTGCTGCTGTTGTTTGAGTGGTAATTGCTCATATAACAAGCCTTCTCTAACGCCAAAAGCCGAAAAACAGACCTCTTTAGCACCAGTATAACGTAAGGTTTGGATCATAAGCAAAGCAGCGATGGCCATAACAGGCCTTCTGCGTTTAGAGATCATTTTAAGAGATGATAATTCATCTTGGGGCATGGCGGCTAATTCTTTAAGATAAGGCATCAAATGATCGGTTTGAACCCTTAGTTTATGGGTAATATGAATGGGGTAATCGGTAAGAGTCATATAATATTTTGCAATTGAGCGCCAAGCCCCACCAATTGGATAAAAACTTTGGTTTTTTGCGACATCTTTTAACCAAGGGAGTTGATGAAAATATCGTTTAATTTCATTTTTAATGCTTTGGGTATCCGAAAAGCCTGAAGAAAGCCGAAGACCACCTAAAGGCAGCGATTCCCCTTGAATATATTGGGATTCTTGAATATGGGAAAGCTCTAAGGAGCCACCACCTAAATCGCCGGAAATACCATTTAAGTTATTATCAGAATGATTGTTTGAATGGCCAATGGTTGCAATAAGCCCTGTAACACCTAAGCGAGCTTCTTCTGTGCCAGAGATTATTTGGACATCGAGGCCAAGCTCATGGCGCAAACGCTCCGTAAAAGCAGGCCCATCAGATGCTTCACGTAAGGCTGCGGTTGCAATAACAAAATATTGCGCGTTCATATTTTCAATAACAGATTTAAAACGCTGTAAATTATCAAAAGCCAGCTCTAAACTGTTTGGGTTAAGGCAGCCTGTTGTTGAGAGTGTTTTACCAAGCTCGGCCAAAACACGCTCATTAAATAAAATAGCCGGAGAGCGATAAAGCCCATCATAAACAACCATCCGAATGGAGTTTGATCCGATATCAATAATCGCAATAGGTTGATTTGTCATAGGGTTATCCTTTATCTTTGGCCATATGGATGAATTCTTCTTGGGCAGATAGCCTTGTTTTATTAAAGCTTTGTTGCTCTTTTTTTGTATAACAGCCATCCGCTTGCATTTTCCATGCATTTTGGTGATATTGGTCATAAATGGCAATAAAATGAGAGAATAGACGCTGTTTGAGCTCGAGGTCTTCAATGGGTGCCATAATTTCAATGCGGCGATGTAAATTACGATGCATCCAATCGGCAGAGCTTATATATATGTGGCTATGGGCAACAGAAAAAGGAAGATGGCCATTTGCAAAAGCAAAGAGGCGGCTATGCTCTAAAAATTGACCAATCACAGAATCAACATGAATATTTTCACTCATTCCTTTGATGCCCGCTTTTAATGCACAAGTACCACGGATATTTAAACGAATATGAACGCCGGCTTGAGAAGCTTTATAGAGTTTTTGAATCATCGAAGTATCGATAAGAGCGTTCATTTTTGCCCAAATATAAGCTGGTTTTCCCCTTTGTGCATTATCGATCTCCTGATCAATAAGTGCACATAACTTAGGGTAGATGGTGTGGGGGGAATAATATAATTTACTCAAATGGGCCGATGCAGATTTATTGGTGATGAAGTCAAAAATCTTATCAATATCACAGCCAATATCAGGGCATGCTGTAAAATAGCTAATATCTGTATATATTTTGGCATTTTGTGGGTGATAATTCCCTGTACCAATATGGCTATAATGGGTAATTTCGCCATTTTCACGGCGGCGAATATGAATAAATTTAGCATGGGTTTTTAAACGCATATCACCAAACAATATATGGGCACCCAATTTTTTTAAATCACGGGCGATATTCACATTGTTGGCTTCATCAAAACGGGCTTTGAGCTCAATAACAACACTCACTTTTTTCCCTTTTTGGGTTGCCCTTTTAAGAGCATCGACAATAGGGGAGTTATTATTGGTACGATATAGGCTTTGCTGAATGGAAATCACATTCGGATCATCGGCCGCTTGGTTCAAAAAAGTAATCACAGGATCAAAAGATTCATAAGGATGATGTAAAAGAAGGTCTTTTTGTTTGATCAGCTTAAAGATATCATGATTCATACTTGTTGTGGGGTCGAGTGTTTTTCCTTTGAATGGTGGATAAGTAAAAGAGGAGCTGCCTTTTGGAATAAGCTGTGTGATATGGGCTAACCCAATAGGCATATCATGGATAGAAAAAAAATCCTTTTTTTCTAGGTGATAAAGCTTGCTTAAAAGAGACAGATCATTTTTGTGTAAGATTCCACTATGTTTGATAATGGTAATGGCTTGTTTGCTTCTTTTTTTAAGGGCATTTTGAAATGTCAGTAATAAATCTTCAGCCTTTTGCTCAAAAACCAAATCACCATCACGTAAAAAGCGAAGGATGTTTAAAGTTTTTAAAGATTGGTCTTGTTCCATGAAATAAGAGATAACATCTTCCAGCTTAATATATTGCTGAGGCTCTGCACGGGGAAGACGAATGAAGCGAGGCAGATGGCGAGAGAGGCGAAGAAGGTACTGATCGCCGCTTTGCTTAGTGGAAGAGGCTAGAATTGCCATTGCTCCATTCGGGATAAAAGGAGCGGGCATTGTGTTATGAAGAGAATATTGCTGGATGTTTGGCTTGATATGTTGCTGGTAAGTTCTTTTTATCCATTGAAGCTCTGTTTTATTTTGTATATTGGCAGGGGTTACAAGCTCTATATTGGCTTGTTTGATCTGCTTTTGTAAAATTTGCCATATATGATTTTGTTTTTTGATCAGTTTTTGAATATAGCTGCAGATGAGATCACGTTGCTGGGTGGGTGATTGCCCATCGGCGCTCAATTTGGTTACACCAAGGGCAATTTGCGTTTTGATGCCGGCCATCCGAACGCGGTAGAATTCATCTAAATTACTGGCAGATATAGAAAGGAAGCGCACCCGCTCCAATAATGGATTCGAATCATTCAAAGCCTCTAATAAAACACGTTTATTAAATTCAAGCCATGAAATTTCACGATTATAATATAAATCATCAGGGGATTGATTCATTTTTTAACCTCTGACAACAATCCGAGATATTTTTTGTTTTTGCCGTTTACTTAGCCATAAGCGCCGGCGTGCTCTCGGCTTAAAACGAAGACGGCGTATTTTCCGTGATCGAAACATTGTATAAATACCCGAAAAAATGATGATGACAGCACCAACATAAACCCATGGGCTATCGGGTGTTCTTTTAAAAATTTGCCAATCTAATAAAAGCCCCCATATAAATTGTGTGTACTGAAAAGGCGCAACTTGGCTTGCGGGCATAAAACGGCAAGCCTCCATAGAGAAATAAGCGGCAACACCGCCCAAAACACCCGAAATCGCACAGCTGATAAGCTGAGCGGTGCTGATTGATTGCCAAATAAAGAAAATAGGAATAATTAAATACCCAGTTAAAAAGATATTGTTCCATACCGCAATGGTTACACTCCGCTCAACAGCGAGCGCTCGGCGTGTAATAATCATAATGATAGAGCCTAAAACGGCAATGAGCAAAGGTGAGAGTTGTAAAGGGTTTTGAAGAAGCTCGCTACTTGGGCGGACGGCAATAAGAACACCAATAAAACCAATAATTGTTGCCGTCCACCGGCGCCAACCCACTTTTTCACCTAAAAAAGGGATGGAAAGAATCGTTACTAAAAGGGGTGTTGCAAAAATTAGTGTATAAACTTGTGTCATCGGAAAATATCGAAATGATAAAATAACAACAGTTGCATTGAGTAAACTAAAAAAAGATCGGAGTAATATAAGTTTAAAACTTGCACGCTTGAGCTTTAAGGCTTGGACTCCACCCCGAGAAAGAGCTAAAATACTATAAGGTATAAGCGCAAATACACCCGTAAGAAAAATAGCCTGAATAGCATTTATGCCGCTTTTATTATTCATTAAGCCACCTGAAGAGGTTGCTATCTTTAATAAAGAATCATTCATCGAAAAGATTAAAAAGGCAAGTAATGCCAGTATGGTGCCTAACTTTACGTTATCAACAGATTGAATACTACGCATAAGAAACCTTTACAACAAAGAAGAATAATCGTTTTAAGGGTGTATTCTAGCTTATCTATTTTACAAACAAAATAAAAAAAGATATAGCCGAATAAAAAAGTTGGTTATTTAAAGAGAATATTTCAAGGAAGAAAATAAAAAGGCTTTAATCCGTTAAATTTTATTATCGATTAATGATTAAATAAGCCATTTTTTGGGATATGCGAATGTTAGGGGAGCTTGGATGAATTTTTCCCTAATAAAACAAAAACCGACCTTAGAGTAAAAATTCGGGTCACCGTAAGTAAAAACCAATTTGGTGTTGTCTTTTTTTAAAGTATTTAGGTCAAAATGAATGAGTTTCTGGCCGATTCCTTTTTTTGATAATTTGTGCTGATGGCGACAAAACTATAAAGATCGTTTTCACAGGTATCGGTTATTAAATCAAAGGCCAGCCCCTTGATTAATAAGCTTTCTGATGCCCCTTTTTTGAATCTGAAAATATCTCTCGTGAATAGCTGTTTGATCTCTTTGGTATCTTTTGAGCTATATGAGGAAAAATCCATTGATTGAGCCTTACTTATATTTTTTAGCCATATCTTCCGAAAAGCTATCGCCTAAATAAACTTGGCGAACATGCTCATCTTGCGTAATCTCCCGAGCCGTACCTTTCATAATAACCTGCCCCGTATGAATGATATATCCATGGTCAATCACCTCTAAAGTCTCATGGACATTATGATCGGTAATTAAAACACCAATACCACGATCTTTAAGATGGTGAACAAGGTTTCTTAAATCTTGCACAGCAATAGGGTCTACGCCGGCAAAAGGTTCATCAAGTAAAATAAAATGAGGATCTCTGGCTAAGGCACGGGCAATTTCAACTCTGCGCCGTTCACCGCCCGAAAGAGAAAGAGCCGTTGATTTTCTTAATCTCGCAATACCAAATTCATCAAGCAAGGCATCAAGGCGTTTTGTCCGCTCGGATTTATCTTCGATATGAAGCTCTAAGGCCGCCATGATATTTTGCTCCACATTGAGCCCTCTAAAAATACTTGCCTCTTGAGGTAAATAACCAATGCCAAGGCGTGCACGTTGATACATTGGGATATGGGTAATATCTTCTCCATCGAGAAAAATATTTCCTGTGGTTGGTTTGAGTAAGCCAACAATCATATAAAAGCTTGTTGTTTTACCTGCACCATTGGGGCCTAAAATCCCCACAACTTCTCCGCGCCCAACTTTAACCGAAACATTGCTAACAACTTGGCGTTTACCAAAAACCCGTGATAAATTTGTGGCAATAAGACCGCTATGTTTATCCATCTGATTATTCATTGCTTTCAAAACTACCTGTAATACGGCCGCTACCGTCACAAGAGCCACCGATTATTTTGGCTGAGTTGGTGGCCGTATTGACTTCTGCACGGCATCCGTTAAGGATATTATTTTTTTGTTTTAGAGTAACTTTTCCTGTTAATGTTGCTTTTTGTCGATTAGCAAGCCAAATGCCTTTATCACCTGTAACCGTTGCATCTTTATTTTTTAGGGTAATATTATCATAAGCCCGAATTTGGTCCACATCGGAAGATAAAGCCAGTGCACCCTCATTGGAAGAAGAGGCGGGCTTTGTATCCTTCGGTTTTTGTTTATCGGTATTTAAAAGAACTTCAATAACATCCGCATCAATGGCTTGCTCATTTTGCTCCGCATGAACATTCCCACGTGCAATAATACGGCTTTCGGCTTCATAATATTCGATTTGTTTTTGAGCTTGGAGTGTTCCTTTTGCGGTTTCGACAATAACAGGATGGCCTTTAATAACGATAATTTTTTGCTTCACGTCATAGGCTGCTTCTTGACCGGTGATTGTTCCTTGCTCGGATATAATT
>JAVFBX010044383.1:0-48834 GCA_034783855.1 Mopalia kennerleyi | reverse complement strand
TTATTTGTTGGCTTTTTTTCTTTTTAGGGGGAAAGGGGAGGGGGTAGGGGAAAGGGGGGGGGGGTGCAGCTGTATTATTATTTACATTGTAAAACTGGTCTATGCTTTCTATGTTAGATAGAAAAGCATATCAGTATACCTGACATCTGGAAACTGGAACTGAACCGAGAAAACACTTGAACAATTCAGAAAATAATATTTCAGAAAGAAAATTATATATTAATATCTTTCATACGCTTAACGTTAATAATATTTAAGTCATGCGTTATTTATGAGATGTTTTCTTTCTCGATGTTGTGCTTTGTGTCAATACTTGTATTTACCAAAAAAATACACTTTTATAAAGTTTTTAGAATGTGAAATTCTTCTTTTGCAACTTAAAGCAATACTTCCTGCTAAACTATTAACAAGTCGCTGCGAATAACTTTCCTGTTAGGGGCAGTGAAAAGTTATGTCTAGAGGCGTGGTGAGGCTTGTCACATGGCCCATCTTTAACATGTCGAGGCGTCGCTACCTGACGAAAGATGGTTGTCACGCTGGAAGTTTGACGGGGCGTTAGGCTGTTTCATGCCACCCAAATCAACGTACTGCTCGCGCAGAGACTGTGTGTGAGTAACATCGTTAATTTGCCCTGCTAATTAGCTTCATGGTGTTTGACAGGGTGAGGCAATCCCACCCTCATTTTATACCACAAATCTGATCAAACCCACCCTGTAAACATAGGTACTCACATGAAGACTACTTGATGAGTTTAAAAAGAATCTGGACAATTTAAAAGTAAAAATATTGATTATCTTTCCGTTTCATCATTTTGCCTTTTATTTTCTGAAAGTAATACCTCCAAAGATTATGGTTGTTTCTAAATATATTCTAAGCAAACCCGTATTTTTTTTTGTAATTTAGGAGCGACAAACTGATTCAAACATCTGTATTATATTTGTTCACGCCTGTTTAAATAGCTAATTATGATTCATTTTGATTAACAAACGCACTGATACAATAGTGAAAAACACAAATATTATCCTATTAAGCATAATAGCATTGTAATTCATTGTGTTTTGAAACGCGCATTACACGTTCGTGTGATTCTGTATTGCGTCTGCGTCTTAATGAAGTGGAATGATAAAAGTTCGGTCTTTGTCGGCTTACTAAGTTGAGTCCACACTGTCCATCTCGTCGACCAGAGAGTATTGTCCAGTTTCTCTCCTCTGCCTTGCCAGTGACTCATCACGGGAAGGGATTCAAGGCCTGTCACATCTGACATCCCAACAACTTTGCACAGATAAGGTCCGGTCGATCTCGATGAAAGAAGATTTACTGCATTGCCAATAAACGACATGGGCTTGCAATAGCTTGAGATGCAATCCCGCGAAATAGAGCGGATTTTAGTAGCTGGATATCGCGATTTACGGGCGCTTCGTGAAAATGACTGCAGATTAGTCACTCTGGTGGAACTCACTGCAGGTTGTGGCTTAACTGACGCGCACAAACCTAAAACAAATCTCAAAAGGCATCGATTAGACTTTGAACCTGCCTTTTAAAATAACAGTTTTAACTGTATGAACTTAATATCTGCTTGTTTATACCGTGGTGTCAATGAGTACAGCTGATCACCCTATACTTCTTTTCACAACACTTTTTTGCAGTAAAAACAACTTTAGATATTTAGCAGACAGACAGTTTCCTACAACACTTTCCGTTAAAACGAAGACAGTTGGCGTGGGAAAGGCTAAAAACTATCCTCTATAAGTCGTTTTATCCTGGTTTATCTCGTATCCTACTAGATAAAGTTTTTTGAAGACCCCGTGTTTTGAGATTGGAGAAAACGTTCTTTAGCCGTCGTGTTATTTCTATTTTGCACTTAGATCAAGAGGTCTTTAAGACATTGCCGACAGGTTCATGGTAAACATCAAATAGGAAGATTCATACTATGTTAGAACCAGGAAAATTGTCTGAATTCCTGTCTCTAGACGTAAATCTTACATATGGAATGGCAGTAATAGAGGTATTTTTTCTCTAATTTCGGAAGTGTCACTTTATCTGTTTATCTAAATCATGCGGTTAACCATCTAACACCGTAGCGTTATGTTATCTACCAGGATACACATAACTTTAAACTTCTTAAGTTCACAACCCAAACCTTCAAGCTCATATATTTAATTATGTTCCTTCATAAAAAGTTACACCGGCTCCATAAAAAATTGTCCTATGTATTTTATTGCTTTCTGATGGTGGTCTGAGATAGTATATAGAAGCCAGGACGGATGCTTGATAGAAAGTCATCAGATATGATTAAGTCCTATAAAAAACTTTTGGTTACATCTCATTATAAGCATTTTACAAAAAAAAAAACGTTTTAAAAAGTTGTACATACTAAAACTAAGAAGTTGTCAAAAGTTAAACTTGTATAGATTTTGTCCATAGAGCGTTTCAGATATACGATTAAATGATTAGTTTATTTTGCTTGAGTCGGGATTATAAGTTATTTTTTTTATCAGTTCAATTAATAAAATTGCACCTGGTAAAAGATCCTGCTCTCAGATTTATCCCAGGTAAGATAACAACTTAGAATTTTGCTAGTTTGCTACAACTTGGACGGAAGACGGCGGCTCGTGATAATTTGCAGCTTTGTCTTCAACGGGTCTTCTTCTTATTTTATCTGCAATTGAAGTCTATTCCATCTATTGCAGGTGTTTCGGTTTGCAGTGACAGAAATAGATAGGGCCTAGCTGATCATTTACAACAAAAGTAAGAAACAAGATTAGCGGTAAGACGAAACCCTAGCGAATGCAAGTAGATTGTATATAGTAGGGCGTCATGTTGAGTATTGAAAGGTGAACAAGGCCTTCTGTTTTTATATCTCTCCATTCTGATTGTTTGAATTTGGGAGGTTGTGGTTCTGGGGTCATTTGGCATGTGCCCTTGTAGCCCTTTTACTGGGTGGCCTCAGTTAGGGGTGCACAGGTTAGTTTCTGGCTCACCAACCAAATGATAAAGCTCAGTTTGACACAGTGTTCAGAAAGACATCGTGATTTACATTCTCCCCTTAGTGCCAAACTTCAGTAGATAACAACTTCAGTCTGTCCCTTTATCAACACTTGAAGGTTAATGTTCATCCTGAAGGCCCGATAAAGGTCGTCCCATTTCACTGGAACAAACTTCAGTAAACCTTAGAGTCCTTGTACTTGTTGAAAAAAATCTATAATGTTTGGATATACCTATAGAAAAGATTATACCGAATACAATACATTGTAATCAGAACGCAGCCAATACAAATGTGATCTTCAACGAAACAACATCCACGTTTCAAGCCAAGTTATATGTGTGGGAAGAAACTACTCCTCGGTAACTACGATTATTATATCCAACTTTTCTCACTCTATGGGAGGTTCAGGAATTGTGGGCTAATTGAATCCACTTTAAACCCCAGTCTAGTACGAGACACTTGTTAAGAACTGGCGCAGACACAACTTTGCCTTGGTTGAGCTGTGGCTTTATTAGCATGCCTATCTATCATAGCAGCTCATAGTCCTGTTCTATCATAGCAGATCATAGTCCTGTTCTAACAGCAACTCTAATGTCGATGAAATTTGACATTCTTACAAGGCTACTTTGGCTTAAATAGTTTGAAAACTATTCTCAAGAGAGGTTAATTATTTTTCTTCACATATCGAAATTCAGTCCAGAATAACGCATATCTATAATATTATATAATGTTATTGTCGTTTCATTATATTGATTGATATTAAGAAGGCATTTTAGGTCTTAAGATATGTCATGTCAACATAAACAAATGGTTAAACAAATGGAGCATATGAAGTATTTACTCATAATTTCCATGCAGAGTTTATTTAAATACATATCGTTTGCTTTTGATTTGATCTATATCTATGCGAATAGCGATTGTGAAGCAGTTTATATAGCCATGTCCCCTGACGAACAACATTCTTCCTGATACTAAATTACACATCCTTTGTTCATATCGGAACATACTCGGATTTTTACACGGTGTTGGAATCTCACTCTGTAAGTTGGAGTCCACCCTAATATCTAAGACTGAGTTGTTTGCAGTATTCCAGGCAGTCTTGCACAGCTCTCTTGTATATTTGCTCGGCATTTTCGGGAGTTTTGGTAGCCGTGAGGGGTTTGCCGGGTTAAAGCTAAGGGCGGTGTGGCATGCCGGGCTGCAGACGGTTATGAAGAAGCCCATCTGGAAAGCACTATCCGGGATATATATTGAGAACACCTATACTGACACATCGGTTAGCGGGTAAAAAAGATCATGAGCTGGGAGGCTATGTAAGTAATTGATGTCTGCTAATGATCGGGCATTACATTCTCTACTAAGATGGCTATCTCTCTGGTGGTCTACAACAAGAACCCAACAGGAAACAGAAAAAACAAATCTTCTCATTTACAAATGTCGCAACCGGAGTGCTGTAATGTGGATCTTAATTACATTTTCTACAATGCGTGATTAGAGTTTGAAAATAGTTACTATACATACGATTTGCCAATAGTATAGTAACATCAGTGTTAGCGGTATATTCATATTCTGTATACATATTTTCGTGTATATTTTTTCCTTTCTCTCTTGGTTTGCTTGTTCATTATTTTTATGTTGTAGAATACAATCCGATTTTTCTCACGTCACAATATTAGATTTGAGCTAAGATGTGAGATATCTATATAACGCTCAGCCATATGCACTTAATAGTCCACGGGATGAGATTCCCGGCTTTAGCAACAAAAACAGACTAAAAAGGAATCTTCGCCTCGAAGTTAAGTCGTAAACCATTTAAAATTTACTTTCAAAGTTGTTGTGAAAACAAGCATACTAAAGTGTACTTTAAAGTGAGATATCACGTTAGCGAATGTAAAGCAGACAAACTTACGTCAAATGTTTATTATTTTTAGATGGAATTATCTCACGCGAAACATTTGACGCGAAGTTTATCATGCGGCTGTAATCAGGTCGCGATCTCTCCATCACGAGCGCTATCTGTTTCATATAAACAGATACTGTCGTGACAATAAGTTATATAAGAGGTACTGGGAAGAGTTTTCCCGGCTGTTAAATATAGGCTACCCATATGTGACCGTTTCCGTGTTAAACAGTACTAAGCTTTAGGACGAACTTTCTGACACCTTATAAAACTAAAAGTAGTTCCGATTCTAACCAAAACTTATTTGAACACAAGGGATGGAATGGTAATTTTATTTGATTTATTTTTTATAAATAAAAGGGAATACATACATATCTCCGAAGACCTTAGACTATTCCCCATAGTTTAACAACTGTCTGATATACACGGGTAGTAGTAGTAGTTTTAAACTTTGATGGCGCATGCAATTATTCGCGCCACTTCTAATCATTGAACTGACTGATATAACAATATAATTTGAAAATGTATATTCATACAACGTAATGGAATTGCTAAATGTTAATTACTTTGGACGTGTTAGGCGCAGACAGACAGTTGTAGATAAGCAGACAAATATCACAGAAACTTCAATACCAAAAGACATCATTTTAAAAGCAAATACAATAAATGCACGCAAAACTTAAAATGGAGTTATCATCTATGCATATTATTTTATTGAAATCTGTGAGAGTGCACCATACAATCACTGACGGTACCAATTACTCTAGACCCAACGTGGGCTGGCGGGGTTTCATTGTTCCAAGGGTGAAAATCGTAATATTCAGAATTTCTTAATTTTAAAAATAAATATGACGCTCAGCTGTATAGGCCTTATGCATTTTGAAATACAATTGGAAATGTCATCTAGAACTAGACATGCATATGTCGCAGATTCCAGCTTTATAAGAATTCAATTTAGAAAGATAATAATTCACAACTGGATGAACATATACATCAGTTTTCCTTGCCCAGGGATGTATTTGTACAAATGAAACTGCATATTAACGAAAAATCGACTTCGTCAGATATATCCCATCTCTGCAGTCTCATATCTCTGAATAAATGTTTAAAGAGAGATACTATTTCATATATAGAAAATATTACAAGAGACTTCAGGCAATGTCAGGGATTGTTTGCGTGAATATCAGCGGTAGTGTTACAGAGAAAGTGAATATATATCCGAATCGACCATTTAAATAATGAGATTGAGCTCGCTATTATATAATTGGTTTAACATTGATTGTAGGCAGCTATCCACCTTTGACCTTTTCTGTTGCTCCTTGGGATCATACATATACATAATACAGCATATTGGTTTCATAAACTGTTGTTATAAAGTTTGTTTTTTGGTTACAAGTAAAACGTTTATGCCTAAGTAAAAAAAAAACAGAATATTGTGTAGGTCTACTTTATAGTTAAACCGACCGCCTTAATTCAAAGTACGGTTTCGTACATTGCTACTGTTTGTATGGAAAGATTGACTTACATGCGTCGTTCACAAACAACGGGAAACGGTTCATTACATTTCCATGAAAATGAAGTAGCACGTGCCCGTTACGCCTCCGATAACGGGGTCTATGTTTAATTGTACACCTATTTTTGCTTGATCATACTATATCCCATGTAAGTCACACATCACCTACACCTATCAGCGGTTTTGTCTCCAATCTGGTTATCCTTTAAAAACAAGACCCTCCTGGAAACCATTTGCAAATGTCGTTTTTTTTTTAATCATATTGTTAACATTGTGTACAGTCAGCCGTGAACGATTACGTGTACCTAAAATCTTGCAGAAGACGTTTCTCAACGAAATTTGCCCGAGGACTGTTACATTCATTTACATCACATTCATAAACGTAGCTTACAATAAGAAATTCAGTTTTAAACAATATTTCATTCAGTGTTTCAGTGATATATAAAGTAGTTTAAACATGAAGCTTGGCAAAGTGACACCGAGGATGTAGAATTGGTTGCGTTTGGATTGAAAAGACCAACAATTCCATAAATTGTGTATGAACGTACATCATATCTGACTAGACTCCATAAATTGTATATGAACGTACATCATATATCTGACCAGATTCCATAAATTGTGTATGAACGTACATCACATCTGACTAGACTCCATAAATGGAGTACGAACGTACATCAGATGTGAACTGAATGTTTAAAATGGCCTTGATTGAAGTTTTGCAATTAAGATTAAAGCCTAAAACGTGCGTCCACCCCCGTGATTCGCGAGATATCGCGAGAAAAACTAAACTGCACGTGCGTCCCAGCAAGTCAATTATCTCGAGCTCAGCACGTGAATTAAATCGGATGATGATTTTCTCGCTTTGTGAACAGCGCGTGCACTTGGGCTGCCTTAGCGGCTTATGCCAGACATCTCGATTCCGAGGTTTATTTGGACAGAGAAGAAATTTTGATGTGGGATCAAAAATACAAAATTGTCTTTTGAGAGCACTTTGATCGAATCACTTTGTCTTAATAAAATGGTCTGATCAGTTTGTACCCTTGGCTTCCATATCTGTTGTACTACTGCTCTTCAACTACGTGAAGTTACAATCACTTGATTTTTATAGCGCAATCCATTGTGTTCTAGTAAAGAGGCTCGTTAAAATAATCCTAAAGCCGCAAAAAGATTAGGCACTTGTCGTGTCTGGTCCCAGCTGGTTCAAGAAGATAATATTTCCATGAGAGATGAGGGATTAAATTGTGCCCTGTTGACGACTGAAGTCTGGCATCTTATCAACGCAATCAGTTATTAACCATTGATTCCCGAGCCTGCCTAACTCTGATATAGATTGCAGTACAAGGGCTCTAAAAGTTGACCCTGTGTCCATTGCATGTTAACGAATACTTGCCCTGTCATCGTGGACAATTTAAAACCACATTGACTGGAGTTCCCTTTTTCTACGTTTACCGTCCTCAACTTGTAAAATGTGTCCCAATTCGAGCACCATAGCAACACGAGCTGATATAAACACTATTCAAATGCCACCCCAAATTTGTAGAACATTTTTTTTAACTTCATAATAAACTGAGGCATACGCTTTCGAATAAGCTACAAGAACTGCATTGTACATACACAACTAATATCGCCTCTGTGGTTTTGTGTCCTATACGATCAGCTTGCCCCATCGAAAAAAAACAATTAAAATTATTGGCTTTATTCATTTTTTATTTTTTATTAGTCGTACGGTAGCAATAAGAACATGCAGTATCAGTTAATGAGGCACAGCTTATGGGTAGATTGATGAAATAAAAATATCATATAACTATCTTATTAGAAGGATATTGTCGGAGTGTTTGTCGAGGAATTTAATATAATTGATTAACCATAGCAGGTTTGGATTCATTACAAGAAATGGCATCGCCGTGTATGTGCTACAGATTATAGCATTTATCGCCTCACACATTTTGGAATAACACAATTCAAAAAGAAAAAGGTTGATTATATAGCGATCAATTTAAAATGTGATACCAAATATTGTATTGGTCTCCTCTGTAATTGGACAACCAGGGTCCCTTTACCATCACCTGATACTTAGCCTGTCATCGTAGGCTAATAAGCTACATGGTCCAGGGATGATCTGCCCAGTGGATATAGAGGACCCATGAACGGACTAAGCTCGACGGTCATTAGAGAGACGCTGTAATTAGAGCAACAAAGACATCTTAGTCGGCACGTGAGTTCTAATTATTATTTCGTGTGCAGCTTTCAGTGAATTGATTGGAAGCGAACACCTAACAGTCAGACCTAAACGAACAAAGAGTCTTTTGAGAGTGTCGTTCAGTCTCAGGTCCACTAACTCTCCTGGCTGTCCAGTCTTTAGAATTGGTGGAAGAACAAATTATATCTTCTCTTAGCCCCAGGCAACATTTGGCTAAAAACGCCAATTTCGACGTTTATTGCCTTCCCTTTGCAATGAGAGTATGTGGGATAATAGCGTCCAGCGATTTCCGCTAATTGATTCTAATTCCGCTGCGATATGATGCAGATTGAAAGCAGTGTTTCAAGGGCTAAAACCGAATTCGCCCGGGGAAATATAAAAACGTTTTGACAATATCTCGCTAGTTTCCTGTGACTGTCGAATGTTTGAAAAAGGCCTCCCTAATTGTGAGCATGTCTTACATTCGCCCTTTTGCACCATTTATAAGGTTCATTGAAGCGTGACTGCCCTTTGAACACAGGAGTGTGGCAGGGTTGCCTTTTGAGCCCAGTCGTCTTTCTTCTGCAAAGACAGCAAACATAACATTCGAATGTTTTATGGAGTTAATATTTGATTACTATCAATACTAGATTACTGCTTCGACTCTAATTAAACAGTTTCGTGTTATAAAGGGATTTTCTCCAATACATCCGAAATCAGATAATTAGAAACTTTCTGGCGCGTGTCGAATCTATCACGTGGTTCATCCTTTCGCACCAAACCAAAACAAAATCCCGTGACATACTATGAAGCGTCTTCTTTTCCAAACCTCAACTTCATGACTTGTGACAATGGCGTGAAGCAATCACAAAGTTACCAAGGGCAAAATAAGAACAATGGCTGGTGTCATTGTTCTCTCTTTGATGTTTTCTTGACAAGAGGCAAATGAAATCAGAAATTACCAAGTAGCTGGCAGGGCTTGGGGCTCTGCCACGGATCCTATTATTATCCCGTCTATTGGAGCTATTTAGCTGGGAATTTTCGCGCCTAGTAACGATATGTTTCGGTGACGTCTGCTTAGGCAAGTCTGTCAGATAATCTGTATGCTAATAAGCAGATTGTCAAACGGTAATGCTAGAGTGGCTGGGTAGATTATTAACTTCGGCTAAGCACGAAAACCGAATTTCATCCTAACTATTTGACAAGAGTTTGGGGCAACGCCGTCTATATACTTGGTAATTCTAACTCAGAAACCGATCTATATATTCGTGGCATTTGTGTATTTATTTATTTCAATATGCCCTCAAGTTTGGTCTGGAATGGTCGTTTTCATTTCCATTTTCTGTCGCTGTAAATGAGTAGCAAGAATAAATATATCGTTAGCCTGTTACGAATTATATTAATCGAGATATATATAATACATATAATGCCCTTTGTTGAAAAACGTTTAAATCAAAATACCTGTAATGATTAAACGCAGTTATGAGATGACGATGTATTACTACAGGTCATTGATTAAAGGTACCTCGCTTTGATGACTCTAAAATTCCTGTGTCTCCAACATTTATACCACCATGTGCTGAAAAGAGCCTTTACAAAATTCAAAAATACGCTTTGGCGAATTCTGTACTGCCACATGTAAGAAGGGAGTCATTAATCGAAAAGCTGTTATAACATCATCTAGATACAGGTTATCGTGTGGTTATAAACCTCCCTGTTTAGTGGTTTAAACCTAGTCACATTTCCTTGTTTATTTTATGGACAACCACTCTTTTCTAAGGTACTCCTCTACGCATTGTACACAAACATATAAACCTCGCCAAAGTGTACTTTAAATATGGTTAGACAAAGTTTCGAGAAACAATGTCGTACGTCAACATTTTGAACGTTTATATAAATTGTGTTGGCCATATACTAGTAACCACTGTACTAGTATATCTCTACTTAAATTGTGAATGAAAACCGACCAATGTATGTGGTTTATTTTAAGGTGTGTTAGGACACAGTCTAAAGTTTGAGCAGTGGAATTGTTTGTGTAGGTAAATGAATTTGTATTGCTTCACGACATAAGCACTGGGGTACCGAACAGACCAGAGAGCACACCACAGCATGTGGTCCCAGCTTTTGTTTATTCCCCATTCCTCCTGACTACCCAGCTAATAGAATACTGTCTAACAGTTAACACGGGCTGATATACCTGTAAGGATTCGGGGAAAAGGCTTAGCTCAAGGATATTTATCAAATATAACTCATATAACCAATTCATGGCAACATAGCTACACAGGTTTATTCATCTGTCACACAAACTAACAGGTTAAAATTATCCAATCACATTAATAAGAAACACCCTATGGATGGGAACCTGTGCTGATTCGGGTAGTAGACTTAGCTCGCGGCTGTTTATATAGAGTACATGGGAACAGGTCCGCTCCATCTTGGTTGTCCAGGTTTATTCCTTAACGCGTGTCTTCAGTAATAACATTTACAATATCTTCCGGCTTCCTCGTCTTAGTGGCATTTGACAATGTGCAGCATTATGGCCCCATCTGTTTCTCTTCTAATTCAATCTCTAGCCGTGTAGATTCAACTTGCGTGCATTTAACCTTTTCCTATGCTATCTTATACATCAAGCCTGTGTTATATATATTTTGTTTTATATCTCAGTTTTTTTTTGTTTTTTGTTTTTTTTGTTTTTTTTTGGGGGGGGGGGGGGATTTGACGATGAAAGGGGAGGGGTGCATTTGACTATCAATAAATTATTAAACAAAAACGTGTTCACACTGTTATTTTCTTTTATACGGATTTGTTTCTTAAACCGTTTGCATTTTTACCTGAGACTAATATAAGTAATATAAGTATTCGTATATTAGTCTCAGTTTTACTTATAATGTAAAACTTTATTGATTCAGCTGCGTCCATTTAATGCTTTCTTGTTGCCGATTTCATTTAAATTTTTAGGATAGAAATAGGCTAGAAAACGTTTTCTGTAGAAACAAATTCAGAAGTATTTGTGGGATCACCCTAACATCTTGCACATTTACGCTGACGTTTTTCTCATATATGTTTAGTGTTGGAATACACACAACGTGGCCTGTTTTCTGTTGAATAAGACAATGTGCTCGTATATACTCTGATAGGGTGACTCCAAGACCTAAGGGGAGAGTGCCTAGGGGTAATATGAAACCGAATGGCTCCGGCTGATGAACAGTCGTACCAGTATTCTCTATTTATATACAGCTCACCACAAGCTGTTGACAGGTTAAAATATTACGTGGTAAATGCATGTGGATGGCTGTCCGCCGGGACTCTCTTGTCTCTCAAGTGTAATGAATGTCTACACTACTGAGAAGTTTCCTCCAATAGTTAGACCAAACAAAATCTCAAAGAACAAGAATTTCTGATGAAGTCATTTGTCAAAATGTGGTTTGAATAAAATGACTATGTAGTTAATTTAATGCTCAAGAGATCGGACCTAGACATGGGTGCGTCCTTTGTTTTCTGTTTTTCTTTATTTGAACAGAATTCTGGGTTCCAGGACCGGACATAAACATGGGTGTGTCCTTAATTGTTTCCTGTTCCTTATTTGAATAGAAATCTGGGTTCCAAGACTGGGGACCTAGACATGGGTGTGTCCTTTGTTTCCTTTTTTTTTATTTGAATAGAATTCTGGGTTCCGGGACTCGGACATAAACATGGGTGGTCCTTTGATTCCTGTTTTTCTTTATTTGAATATAATTCTGGGTTCCGGGACTCGGACATTAACATGGGTGTGTCCTTTGTTTCCTGTTTTTAAAAATAGTAATCTGGGTTCCAAAACTCGGGACATAAACATGTGTGGTCCTTTGCTTCCTGTTTGATTTTTATTTGAATAGAAATCTGGATTCCAGGACTCGGACATACACATGGGTGTATTATTTGTTTCCTGTTCCTTATTTCAGTAGAAATCTGGTTTCCAAAACTCGGACATAGATATGTGTCTAACTTTTTTTACCTGTTCTTTGTTAATTTAAATCATAATATATACAGGTTGACTTATTTCATGTTTACCTCTGAAGTTCACTAAGGCCATGTGTAATGCTCTGTTGTTCGTTTGAATCGGAATCTAGGATCCAGGACTCGGACAGGCTGTATATTTTGTTACCCCTTTCTTTGAATAGAAATTTTAGTTCCTGGGCTTTATAGACAAAGGCATAGATTATTCTTTTGGTGCTTTTTCGTTATTTGGATAGAGATCTATAGGTTCCTAGGCTCGAACATGGTATATAGTTTGTTTCTTCTTCCTTATTTGAATATAAATCTAAGTTCTTGTGCTAGGACCTAGACGCGAGTGTATCTGTTGTTTATAGTTGTTCTTCATTTGAATAGACATCTAGGTTCCTGTCCTTGGACATAGACGCGAGTGTATCTAGTGTTAGTTGTTTCTCATCTGAGTAGATATCTAGGTTCCTGTCCTTGGACATAGACGCGAGTGCATCTAGTGTTAGTTGTTTCTCATCTGAATAGAAATCTAGGTTCCTGTTCTTGGACATAGACGCGGCTGTATCTATTGTTAGTTATTCCTCATTTGAATATAAATCTAGGTCCCTGTGCTCGGACATATAGACGCGAGTGTATCTATCGTTACTTGTTCCTTATTTGTGTATTAATCTAGGTCCCTGTGCTCGGACATATAGACGCGAATGTATCCATCGTTACTTGTTCCTTATTTGTGTATTAATCTAGGTTCTTGTGCTCGGACATAAACACGGGTCTATCTTTGTTACTTGTTCCTTATTTGAATATAAATCTAGGATCCTGTGCTCGGACACAGGTGGGCCTGTATCTTTTGTTTTCTTTTTCTTATATATAGGAAAAAAATAGGATTTATACCTTCCTCTCCTATTGCATACTTGATTGAAATCTAGATACCAGGGCTGGGGCAGTTTATCTTTTATTTTCCATTCCTTATTTCGATAGAAAGCTATGTTCCTGTGCTCGGATACAGCTGTATCTTTTATTTTCTCTCTCTTATTTGGACGGCCGTGGTTCAGTGTCAGCCTACCGATCCCATTTCAATGTACCGCTGGTCAGGGGTTCGAGTCTTGAGGTGTATGAGTGAGTCACACGATGGAGCTCCGCCAACGGGATAGTTTTACCTAGTCTCCGGGATTCCACCGTTATTAAAGAAGGCGCAATGTGAAGTGAACAATCAATTGCATATAAGTGAAATGAGTACGATGTTACACCCCAATCTAAAACCCAGACAAACTCAGTTGGACAGAAATTTGAGATTCAAGATCTGGACATGGATATGCATGTATCTTTTGTTTCCTGTTCCTTATTTGGATAGGAATTTAGGTTACTGTGTTCGGACATTAACATGAATGAACCCTTTGGGTTTTTTTCCTTTTATTTTGATAGAAATCTAGGTTATCGTCTATTACATGGTGCTTCCTTTGAGTCCTGTTCCTTCCATATTTACATAGGAATCTAGAGTCCTCAAATCTTTTCTAATAATATTGTCACCCTATTGTATAAATGAACCGATGCATATTAGTACTTTAGTGCATTCCCTTAATCGTCTGTAGGTCATACTTTATTGTATCCATTTACTCTGGATGAGATCCTCACACCGCGCCCACCCTTTAACTGAGTTAGCAATAAAACATTAGTTATGGTCATCTATATCTATACATCATTGGTATAACGGTCTGACTGAAGGTATCCCCATTTCCTTGCGTTTCCCTTGTTTTACCTGTGCGTCCTATATAGCACTACACCCTCCGGCCTCTCCATGTTAATCGATCTCAGTAATAGAGTATCGAGTCGCTCAACACAGCTAACCATCACCGAGTAGCGCTTAATTCCGCGCAGTATCGCTTACATATAAGCTTATTATTGGACCACATTTTACACGGCCATCCTTCGGTGGATATCTATTGATGTCAAATCACATTGTTTGAGGGGCAAGTGCTGAGCAAGGATGTTAAATTCTAACCGGCTGTCTTCTCCAAAATGTGTTCAATTCTCCTGGTGATGTTATTCAGTAACTGTGTAACGTATTAAAGCCGCTGTGGACTCGGTGCTATATAAGTGCGATATCTCATCACATCTGGCGATTCACCGAGATTGGAGGGCCAAGGAAAAGCCAGTATTTTTCACAGAGAACATAAATAACAATTACCGGAAGGCTGATTCAATAAGGGCATTAAAAAGTGGATGTGAGGGGAAGCGAGTGTTCTGGCAATCCACCGCCCGTAGAAACCTTCCCAAGACGGCTTAAGTCTCCGCTACACTGAGGTTTTCTCTACGGGATAAAAGATGCAAAAGATTGGTAAAATTCTACAAGACAGAGAAAACAAAGAATTGGTGTTTGTTGAATTCGCTGGTCATCATTAGAAGGCATTATAACAGTGCCACGTGCTCCAAGAAGTCTTACAATACCCGCAGGCATCTTTTGTTGAGATGTCTTTCTGGAATCACCATCTCGGACAATGGTTCACACAGCTTTACCGGCGTGATGTCCGTGAAGAATGACCAGTCTATGACCAGGGGAAGTGAGAGACTAGCGGGACGGGCGAGGGGAGGGCCACTCTCCTTCTTCTGATAACCGCTGCTGATAAAGGAACCAAGCGGCCAATGCAAACTGACCGGCCGAGCTAAGAATAGAGTGTGCGAGGCGTCTGCAGGACATATTGGTCTCACGGAGTTTGTTCGCTTTAAAGCAGAACCGAAGCCTTGCCTGGATAAGTCGCTACCGCCCTGAGGACCTCTTTTGTCACTCTTACTTTCTCGAGGAATAACTTGATATCCATCCCACGTATGACTGATCCAGGACTTCATCCGGTCATAAACAATGTTTTACTTTTTGAATTGTCAAGGGTATGTCTATTAAGCTCTTACATAAAACTATTGTGCTTCGATTCACTTGTGATCGATCGTGATGGATGCTACTGAATTGTAGTTAACATTGCACATCTTTGGATAGTCTCTCGTTTCGTTCCGTTTTGATTTGTGGAAAATGAATAGTGATATATTGGATTAATTACATCGTGAAAAGCCATGTGCATGTTTCATTTCTCTACAATGGTGTATGTTTATTAACTGGAATTATCGAATAATCTTCATATGGTGTGTCAAGTGAAAGTGGTGTTAATTGGATTTATTCCTTACCGGAAGTCGGAATTACCCTTCAAAGGTAAAGTGTTTGTTGTGTTAAATCAATTTCCCAAACTAACTCTCAATTTATTTCAGAGAACTAAACTTGGTAGAATGACCAGTTTCACGGGATTGCCCTCTCGACAGGTCTATTACTACATCTTGTAAGGCTGTGTTTATTTCCGATGTTAGATCTCCTTCTCTTTCGACGTGGAAAAATTCTTTAGAAATATCCGAATTGAGAAGGGTGTTGTATAACTGGGGTGCATTACGTGAAGTCTCTTTCAGGCGACCCAAGTGCCGGCCAAACAATTCCCCCAGCCTCCTCGCAATCAAGCTCTCTATTCGGTCCGCGCTGGCTGATTGTGTCGACTCATCTGTGAAAATCTCCAGAAGAGATTGGAGCAAAGGGAAAGTCAATGAAAAAGAATTAATTCTGAAATTCCCGAGAAAGTATCCTTGGGTTGGACGTTTAGGTCTGTTAAGCTTAATATCTCAGCCTGTGTAGTGTAAGTGGGAAGGAAGTCTCTTCTCTTCAATAAGAGAGCTGACTGTTCTAAGTATTTAAAATGTTTGAATTATATAATGCTTAGGTTTCAGCAGATACACTATATACCAAACATAAAACAAAAAATCGTGCAACATCAACTATGGTATGAAATCTTGTAATTGATAGTTATGGTGGGTTAGTGGATATATTACATACTATATTAGTATATTTTTTTAATTTAAAAAAAAAATTAATAAAATGTTTACCCTCAGAAAAGAATGAAACACATAAATACTTTCACTGCTTCTTCTGAACACACTTGGTTAAGGGCAACAAATGGTAACATATCTTTGCAAAGCTCTATTAAATTATTATAGAATGGTAAATGTTGGAGGGTCATACCCTTTACAAGTCTGTACATTATAGATATGCACCACAGAAATAGCCGCAAACCCAGTTAAACACGGACATGAATTCGTGTTATACGTTTCAAATGGGGCGGTTCAAGTCGGCTATTGCCTGGAAGCTGTTATATGATACATTCTTAGCTCACTCTGCAAAGATCATTATATTGTCTTTTGGCGAATTCTAGAAAATTACGGAAAATGCTATAATTAGATAATGGTATTACAGAAGCCCGTTAGCGCCATACCTGTCCACACGACTCCTGGTAGTTCCATCACGATCCTGTAGGTCTGTGCCTAATGCCTATATTAAAACTCCGTCATTCCAAATTTACTCACGATCGTTTATTTGGGAGTTCTTCGCGATAATATTCTCCGTAGCTTATATCTTCGTTTTTATAATGTAGCCTACTGATAACGTTCATTGAATTTTATTCACGTTGGTTTGTTTGTTTGTAAAGCTGTTGTAGCACATGCCGATATACATGTTGTTGATTGTTACGTGGTTTGTCTGTTTCGATCAATACTTATAATCACAGTTTAATGTTGATAAGCGTATATTTACATAACACTGTGTATATATATGTAAATATACATGCCCAGTTTTATTTCCGTATTCATTTGCCTTCTTATACCAGACCCCTGCAAAGAATTCCAAGTTTCCGACATTATACTAGTTGTAAGTTTGTTTGTCAACAAGGTGAAATAATTTCGTGCTCATGCATTATTAAATGAAGTAGTATTGGGCATATATGTATGGTAAACGAATACTACACTCCGTTAAGAAGGTACATGTAGTCTATTAAGTTAAACCGGCCGGTCATAGAAACCAACATATTGTCTGCGGCCAGTAGTTCCTTCTGATTTGTTATATGTTGATGCCGACAGAGCGGCGATACCTATTCAATACTCCTCAATAGCTGTGTATATATTTGTTCGGTATGCAAGTGATTGATAATAATTATCAGAAACTTCTGTTCTTTTACTCTTCAGTTTTAATTACAAGTTTTATTACTATTGAGATGCGATAGGAGATCAACTTGAATAGACCGGCAGACAACCAGCCGTCACAATGCCTCCTATATAGAATGTGATAGAAACAAAATGTGTAGATATCGTTATATATTATATTCTACATTCACAGAACATGTTATGTAGGTTCAAGCTGTTTACACTCTAAGAAAAATAGGGTTCTAATTGAACCCTTTATGGTTCTTCAGTCATGGCTCTGGTGGAACTCTTAATGGTTCTGTGTGGAACCCTCACAGCAACTGTTTCAAGTATTTCTCCCTTTCTCTTTATATCAAAGAACCGTGTTTATCGTAATATAAAATATATCATCGAGTGCACAGGTATACCCCAAACTGAAATTATACAAGTCAAAATACAACAAATGTCAGATGACACGGGAAGAAAAATATATGTTCAATATTGAGTAAGTATTTCCCGATCTTCAGAGACTTGTTTGCACCTGAGGGTTTTCGTCAGTCTAATCATTCTCACGGTAACACCAATGACGGTAATTCTACTCAATGATAGCTAATGGTGCACCTTGCCTTGTTTTGATACCCTTGATTGAAGAATAAACATAGACCAATTTTAACTGGGACCGACGCTCGTCTTGTTACGCTTGGAAATAGTTATATTGAATTAGGAAGCCTGTCTGTAGTCAAGGGCTGTTCACAACAGCTGCAATGCATCTTATGGTAGTGTTGTTGCTATTTGCTGGACTATCGTAGAGAGCATGAATGCTGAGCTGGGCACTAGACATAGGAACACGGTCGGTCAGAATCTTAAACCAAACAGCTTTATGGTAGCGAGGGAGACTGTGAAGCCGAACCGACGTTAGCGCGATGAGAAACGACTAGGTTACAGCGGGCAAGATGATGCTTTAGTATCCCAGCCGTTGTGGGCTATATATTGATTGTGGCTCCTTTTGTAGTATATGTTTTCAACGGCAATCGATGAAGTTATTCACGAAGAAGTAGTGTCAACTTCAAAAGACCCATACATCAATAGAAGTGTGTAGAATTAACCAGAGCCACTCTATGTACCATCACAAGCCACTGAAAACTGATAGTAACACATTGAAAAGCACAGCTGTTCAAGGCAATTATAATCTCATTCATACTGTATTGGTTAATGTATTTCGTTTTCAAACAAACAGGTTTATTTTAAGGGCTAAGGCTTTCCTGATCAACCGACGTCAACATTCAAATTCTTTTCGCATGTTATGATTATCCTTGCAATATCGATCTTAAGAACATTTTTAAAGTTTTAATCCAATTTCACTATCTAAAGTTTTCCTTTCTCTTATCTTCTTTTCTCAATGCTGTAATTAGTTGTAACGCATTTTCTTTGCTTTATGACTTTTTTGTTCTCGTATTGATGGCCGTTCTCGTCGCCCCTCGGTTTGTTTGACTTAGTTTCCATTGGATGATCCTTTGTTGTATCGGTGTATTATAGTTTGTAATTTCAATTTTCATGTAATTATTGTAATAAAATTTCTTTGGCATAAATATCAGAAAACAAAGCCGTTGTGGGCTACAGATGCCCTTTTAGGATATTACAGCGGCATACTGTCCAGGTTTATTGCCCCCTTGCTAATGAAAACCTGTTTTCCAATTTTTGGTTATGTCCGGTTTTCTATATCATATAGTCGTAAATGTGTCAGTGTTGTGAGGAAGTGCCGGATAATGAGCGGCACTAAGTCAGGCTTTCCGTGTGCTTTATTGCCCGTCTAGTTAGCTGTATATTAGCTGTAATGCACCTATTAACAGTATTGGCCACGCGCGGACAAAGGGGATACAGACCACGCCAGTTTTATCGTCCCCTGTTGTCCCATGCATTTCCATTTTCTGTGTTGCATGATAGATTGTTTTCATGATGCTAAACATTCAATGTGAAGTCCACATTCCATATCTTTGGGACAATTGTGAGGCTCTATGCCTTGCGGTCATCTTAGAAACAACTTTTGTATGCTTGTCCAAAAAATATCTGTTTTCTTAAAGTTGTCAATTTTTCACTTGGTTGCGTAATGGCGTAATGCTAAAAGTGCCAGGAAGTGTATAATGTGTTATGTCTCGGTTAAAAGCCAGTGCTTCCGATGGACTTTTTAGAGGCAACTATGTGTTAATGCGAGCTCGGCTTAAAAGCTCGCAATTCTTTATGGTCTCCTCTTTCAAAATGGGTTTATCTCACGCTTACCGATTTAACGTACACGGGGGGTTCTGGGCAGAATTGTAGGCGATGTCGTGGTAGATATTGTGACAACTATAAAAAGACAAGTCGGGGTTTCCTGTTGTGCCTGTGCTCTGCATAGTCATTGTGCAGTACATAATCTTATTTTTTTTAAACCGAGGCTCAGTGTGTGAAGTAAGTGCTTTGTAACACTCATCTGTGTTTATTCCGTTCCCTCATTTCTAAAGCGTCAAGTAAAAACCACTCAACGTGGCTAATATACAGTGGCCCATCTGGATTTAGGGAAGTTTTATAAAATGATAATATGGCGAGCTTGGTGGGAGTAAAATCTATTTTAACGCTAATATTCCGGGGAGGGATTGAAAACGTTGCCAACCGAATTATCCTTGTTCCTAACTTGCCTTTATAGGTGACCAGTGAGCGTATGAGAGGCAGTCATCAATCAAAGCCTATAACCCGGCAACCAATCGATGTCAAACAAAAACTCCACCAGAAAACAGAACCTTTATTCTATTCATTCTTTTTCCGCTACTAGAAAACCTGATATCAATAATTTAAAGGATTAATAATGACTGATACCAAATATTGGCTGTTTACTTCTGCTGCTATGTGTACTGCGTTATTAGGGAATAGACGAATTAAATTCTAAACATTGAATCAATCTGGGTAACTGGATTTGTTTACACACTTCTATAGCATTTATAAAATATTACACGTATATTTCTTCTGTGTTACCGCATGGATCATACCCTTATACAAGTGAACAGGTAAATCGCGAAATGTTTATAGCTGATTTACATCAAACCCGGTAGGCAATTGAATTTATTTATGAATTATCGGCCGTCTTTAACAGCTACATAGTTAATACGTTCTGCCTTAAGCCAAACAAGTAGGCTATATATATATATTATTTAAACAGTTTTATAACCGATGAAGACGATGATTCTCGATGTTGTAGATGAGTGGGTTCTGACAGCAATATTTAGCCCTGTAATATATCTTATAGTCTTTAGATTGTATTTCAAATGAAAAAGCTGATCTCAACTCCGATTAATATTGTAGTCTATGTTGATGCTAGTGTGTATATTATTATACCATTGTAATTGTTTGTTTTGCATCTATATATGTAAACATTATACTGTAGGGCCCGCTAAGCCATTTCCTATAATTGAGACTGTGCTTGAGCTTTGTATAGACCGCTTTCCTCAAATTCAATTCTAGTTAATGGCATGGAGGATGAAGGTGAATGGAAGGCTCGACCTGTGTGGACCCTTGGGTAAACACGTGCCCGTCTTACTGCTAGAATCGCTGTGGTATATATTTACTTTAATACCACTACACATTGTTTTCCTGGGCCTAATCCATTCTATAAATATTTTCCCTGAATTCTCCCTGCACAATAAGCTGCGAGGACCATCATCGCTAATGCTGTGTGTTTGCTAGTAACTGTTAGTAAGGGAGAGTAAGTTAAGCACACATCCTTAACAATGGTTTATGACCTGATCCTCGCTTAGACCCATTAACCTGTTTAATTTAAAGCCTGAATCTATTTGATAAACACATAGAAATTAAGACTCCCGTAAGATAATAGAACCAATATTTGAATTTACTTCTACACATAGAAATTAAAACACTTGTAAGATCATTAAACAGTTTAATATAATACGTTTGTTTAAAACAGCTCGACCTATTACGTTAAGTAGAGCATTCGTTGATTTATTGCATTATTTGGTAATCGGTTCACAATTCGGATTGATCAATAAATCAACCAATGAATGATTATTTTCTAGCTCTTGATCAACTGATTTTATTCAAGGCTAAACAGTTCTTGTTTAAAATAAATATTGATAATACTTTATGTCAATATCTGTAGTCACATAACAGCTGTGTTCCATGCTTCGGTTTGAGTAGACAGTGTATGTGCAAGTTTAAGTATGGGACTTGGTTTGGGCGGACAGTGAATGTACAATATTAAGTATATAAGTTGGTTTGGGCGGACAGTGAATGTACAATATTAAGTATATGAGTTGGTTTAGGCGGACAGTTAATGTACAATATTAAGTATATAAGTTGGTTTGGGCGGACAGTGAATGTACAATATTAAGTATATGAGTTGGTTTGGGCGGACAGTGAATGTACAATATTAAGTATATAAGTTGGTTTGGGCGGACAGTGAATGTGCAATATTAAGTATATAAGTTGGTTAGGGCGGACAGCGAATGTACAATTTTAAGTATATGAGTTGGTTTGGGCGGACAGCGAATGTGCAATATTAAGTATATGAGTTGGTTTAGGCGGACAGTGAATGTGCAATTTTAAGTATATGAGTTGGTTTGGGCGGACAGTGAATGTGCAATATTAAGTATATTAGTTGGTTTGGGCGGACAGTGAATGTGTAATATTAAGTATATGAGTTGATTTGGGCGGACAGTGAATGTGCAATATTAAGTATATGAGTTGGTTTGGACAAACAGTGAATATGCAAGATTAAATATGGGACCTGGTTTGGACGGATAGTGAATTGCAGGATTAAGTATGGGACTTGGTTTGGACAGATAGTGAATGGGCAACATTGATAATGTGACTTGGTTTGGACAAACACTGAATGGGCAACATTGATAATGTGACTTGGTTTGGACAAACACTGAATGGGTAACATTGATTATGTGACTTTGTTTGGACAAGCACTGAATGGGCAACATTGATTATGTGACTTGGTTTGGACAGATACTGAATGTGCAACATTAATTATGTGACTTGGTTTGGACAGACATGTGGAGAGGGTGTGTAAGAGTATGTATGTGCCTGTTCAGCATTATATATATTACTTGGTTTGGACACATACTGAGTGTGCAACATGAAGTATGTGACTGAGTTTGGGCAGATATTGTATGTGCAACATTAATTATTTGACTGGGTTTCAACGTTTGGACAGACACTGGATGTGCAAAATTAAGTATGAGACTTGGTTTGGGAAGACAGTGTGTGTGCAACATTAATTATGTGACTTGGTTTGGACAGACATGTGCATTGGGTGTGCAACATTATGTATATGACTTGGTTTGGAGAAACACTGAGTGTGCAACATTAAGTCTATGGCTTGGTTTGGACAGACAGTTCGGGTGCATCATTAAGCATGTGACTTGGTTTGGACAGACAATGAGTATGGAACATGATATATATGACTTGGTTTGAAAACATTTCATGTGCAGCATTAAGCATGTGACTTGGTGTGGACAGACCATGTGTGTGCAACATTACGTATGTGACTTGGTTGGGGATCGTTCTTGAGAATATAAACGGAAATTAATGTTTTATTTCACTGCTCGACTTCTTCCGATTCTTTCAGCTCATTGCCCCGTTAGTAAAACCATACGCAATTTGAATGCGAAATAAGCCTATCTGTACATTATAATACGAGAGATCGACTGGGCAATTGCTGTGAATCAATATACCCTGTTACAGTCTACCAGATAACACTTTCTCCTGTGACGCTATTTTCAGGCTAACCTTTAACCACAGCTGTATGTACGAGGTTCTGATTTTCTAGCGATTGGTCAAATGTGTCAGACCGTCTGGAATAGCTCTTAATAATGCATAGTGTCCAGCTAGGGTCAATGTGTAAGAAAATAGGCCAGACGTCACATTAATACCTCCCTTTGTTCAGTCGTCTTAATGGAATAAGTCTGAGAAGTTTTGTGATGGTTATCTGACAACAAAGACATTGGTAGCCAGCCGGGAGAGGCGCATTCCAAGACAACTGTTAGATGTCATGCAATATTTCTTTTAAATGTCTCCTTCAATTTAAGCTTGTCTAGAACGCATCCCTAATTCTATAAAGACATGACCAGGTGTCAGCTACCAAAGAACAATACTAAGCTTACCTAAAGTTTGACACAATCATTTGTTGTAAAAGTCGCCATAAAATGTCAAAGCCAATAAAAATAAATCTGGTAGAAAGAAGTACCGCCGTAAAATCCCGAATATCTCGTTTTAATTGACTTTCCCAATCGGAAATAATCGTATAGTTGAATCGAGCCGCGTGGTACATACTGTCAGGTGAACAGGGCGTGTTGTCCTAATTCATCCTAATTGGTACAAGTCATGGGCTAATTAATCTTGATACACTCTGCAAGCTAATCAAAAGTTAAAAATTAAGGAACACTATACAGGTCAAACTCAAATTGCGTGTGTACACCAGAACCAAATCATGCCAAATAGATACTCTGCATTGACTGATCAACAAAAATAGAATTCCATGGGAGATTTATGAATTGAAAACTGGGTTAATTGCATTTTTATTGTATGCGTTAGGTTTTAATATAATTGGCTGTTATGTATAAAACTGGCAAGATTGTATGTTTGATATTCTGTCCTGACATTGTACCAGTGTTTTCCTTGTCTATATTAGCCCATTGCTTTACCCTGATGGTGTTCGTCAAGGCGCTGATTGCTCTCTACACGACGTTTTCAAATACACAGATAGGACGATAAAGACCTTGGCACACGTCCAAACAGTTTATTTCTCATAACAATTTTCTTGTGTGATGATATAATGTTGATGGTGAGCCGATATGTCTTAAAGAGAATGTCGAGTTTAGTTTTTATCCTGCTCGAGCTCTCTTTGGGTGATTATAAGGCAGCATGAACAGACCTTTTCTATCCTCAACTCTCCAGTATCTGATGACCAGATAAGCCTTGTTACGTCAACGTTAGGGAAGCTTTTCGGCAGTTTTCGCAAAAACCAAAGTTGGTAAAAAGGAAATTTTCTGGGCTGGTAAAATAGCTTTGTAGTAACTCTATCGGTGCAGAAACAATTCCGGTGAATACATTCAATCTGGGGAGATTTTCTTGTAGTTTAGGAGCAGCTGACGGAACCCAGGAGTCAGCTGCTAGTTCTAAGAACAGCCGAGTCTTCTTTGAGAGGGGACAGAGAAGTGGGATCTTTTGATTGCAAACAACCCTCGGGGTAACAACGCCATTGGTGAGAGCTTTACCCCTAAACAGGTGCAAACACTCGTACTGGAAATGGAGTGGCTGAAGTTTTACTCTGGACCCTGACACGAGAGAGACTCTTCGTTAAGAGCTCTTGTCAAGAACATGTGGGTATTCTTACCAACCGAATAAAACTAGTTCTCCTTTATACCCAGGCATCAACCCGATCATCCGCATCGCAACAATAATGAACAGCTCTTCAAAACGAAAGAGACGAAATCTTATTGAAACAGGTATTAAAATATTATAAAATTTACAAGACAAATGTATCTTTACACAAAACTCTATTTAATGTACAGTTACATTACTTATACTGACACAATATTATTTGAAGACGTTTAATTGGATTCTTTGAATTGACGATCACCTATCAATCACTCTGAGCTGGACTCTCCCTTACAGGTTTTTAACGGACAAGGGGCGTGCTCCTCGAGCAGTTGACACATAAACACAGATCAGAACTGAACTTCTATGAGGTTGAACTGCGATGATGGTTGATGATGTATCTCTTCACTCGAGAAAGGCTCATTGTTCCCGGGGCCCCAAGGCGCCAAATCGGCCGTATCAGTGACACTTTGACTCGCTTCTGTTTCCCCTTTTGTTTTTTATTGACATGTTTGACTTTTTTCACAACACGTGGGTATCGTGAGATCAAGTCCCCGGGCCATCTGTTCGCGCAATTCCTGCTTTAAAACAAATAGTCCAGCGTTTTAATTAAATCACTAGGCGTCATAATACGAGTGCTATTCCAGACTATGTGTTGTATTATAGAAGCGCCCCATTCAGTGGAAATGAATTCTATTTTTCCCTTCGAGAGAGTCAATTTCCCAGCAATTCTCCCCTCCTGTGATGATACAATATCCAATTGTCTTTGCTTCACCGCAGTTTTATGTCACAAGAAATAACTGGCAGCCATTCATTGACGGATGAAAAGCTGTCCCATGGTATTGTAACCGGATCCAGTCTCTACGGTTCTGATATCAGTGATATGTCATAAAACGATATATAAAACACAGTTCTATAACCCATCACTCTCAATTGAATATACATGTACATATATACTTTATGGCTTGATCTAGCTTTTAAATAAATAATCAAATAGCACCTTAAGCTTTTTAATGCTATTCTCTAGTTTATCGTCTCTGGGGCTCTCTTTGTTGTGTAATTGGAAACTTGTTAAACATATTTTCATTTTCATTTTTGCGTTAAGATGAAGTATATAAGAAACCTAAATAAGAAATCGCGTTCAGCTGAAATATATATGGTGACCTAAAAGATAAATCGCGTTTAGCTGAAATATAAATAGTAACTTAAATGAGAAACCGCAATTAGCCGAAACATATATCATAACCTAAATGAGAAATCGCAATTAGCTGAAATATATATGGTGGCCTAAATGAGAAATCGCGTTTAGCTGAAATATATTTACAAATGTAGTAACTTTTTTGAATATTGAAACTTATAATGAGATAGCGTAATTAGCTTAAATATAAGTATGTGGAGACCTAAATGAGAAATTGCGCCATAGTTGAAACTTGAAATAGATATGGTAACTTAAATGAGAAATCGCCTAAGCTGAAATATGTATGGTGACTTAAATGAGAAACCGTAATTATCTGAAATATGTATGATTACCTAAATAAGAAATGGCGTTCAGCTGAAATATATACATATGGGAACTTAAATGAGATTGGTTGGTTGGTTAGTTGGTTGGTTGGTTTGGATGGCGCTTTTAAATCAACCAAATACCGATTTATGCGCGACAGTACTCTATATGGGTATTGCCTTTATATACCATAAGGTCTATCAAGATGGGTATTTAAATTGTATGTCATATTAAATGCATACAACATATAAATATATATGTATTACGGGTGGGTTTGACAGATAGGTTAACACAGAAAGCCAAGGAAATATTAAGCATATTACTACTATTCTTAAATACTAGTATATATATATATATAGTTAAGAGAGAGTAGGCCTATATAACTTAAATAACAAATCGCTTTCTCTGAAATATAGATTGTAACCTAAATGAGAAACTGCAATAAGCTAAGGTATATATGGTGACCTAAATGAGAAACTGCAATAAGCTGAAGTATAAATGGTGACCTAAATGAGAAACTGCAATAAGCTGAAGTATATATGGTGACCTAAATGAGAAACTGCAATAAGCTGAAGTATATATGGTGACCTAAATGAGAAACTGCAATAAGCTTAAGTATATATGGTGACCTAAATGAGAAACTGCAATAAGCTGAAGTATACATGGTGACCTAAATGAGAAATCGCGTTTAGCTAAATTATATACGGCAACTTAAATGAGAGGGTTCCCTCATAACTATTTGAGTATTGTGTCATGCGACATGCACGTTGTTCCTAGTATCTTTTAGTGGGCAATGTACTGACAAACCTGACATGTTAAGTAAAATGGAAAGACATTCTGTTATTTGTATTATGTTTCCTGATATAGATGTTACAATCGTTGTTGGTGACCTAAACTCTACTCGTCCAGTTCTTCGTCTTCCACTTCAATCATGTCCCACCCAAGCGGTGCTAGTCACCGTGAAAGGAGCCTATTGAAATCGCGTCATTCCGATCTGGTACCCTAGTCCCTTGAGATGAGGGATTCGTATTGAAGAAAGGACATGCACCGAGTTATCATAAAGCCCTGCCCAATATCTCACTTCATCAGCAGGGTAAAATCGACCCTCTGACATGCTGAGCTTTCCCCATTATAATTCCGTCTATTTATTCCCCATGGTTTGTGAATGGGACAAGAACCAGTGATTGATCTGAATGACTAAGACTTGCCTACGAGAAATTAGAACTATGCATCTTGCCAAGGAGGAAAAAATCAAACGAACGCCCTCAAAAACTATCCCCATTCACCATAAACTCTTTGATGTTTCTTCTACTATTGGACAAGCATTTGTGATTTCTTCATTTTTTTGTGAAATGAAAGTCTGTTTTATCAATAGCGATAGAGGAATTGCTTCTTAAGCCATTTCGCAATTTCCTTCTTTATAGCCTGGCTTAAGCTCTTCATTTTCGATTTTTTCTTCTTTCTTCGTTTCTTCTTTTTTTTACACGATCTTAACACGAGTAGGTAGCTGTTTTCTGCAGGCTGTGTACATACTTATTCTAACAGTAGTAACAATTTTAAACCCTTTAATAGGCATCTCGACAAAGTGAGACAGAGTTGCTCTAATTGCTTCTTACAGGTTTGAGACTTTATGGTCGGCTGGCACCACCATTGACGTTAGTGTGTGGCATTACTTGTGGGCGATAAAACCCGCTTTCAGCACTTTTTATCGATAACGTTAAAAATGATTCTGCGTTCGTGCAAAGTTTCATGTTGTTATATTGGTAGTTTGTCTATTCTAATGACTTTGCATCGAAAGGTTCTGGCTGTTCTACAATCCATTTGCAGTGCGTAACTACCGATTCAAAGCGAGGCAGCCGAATAAGAAGAGCCGCATTCCTGCACTGTGAATACTACGTATGAATCAGCGAAAACGCTCAATCATTTTGTGTCAATGATGAGATATAGCTTTTCTGGTCGAATTGTCACTTTAGCTGGTTCAGCTTTTCTCAATTGCTACGAAATCCCTTGACGTTTATATGAAGGCCCTGGTGGCACGGTCTGAAGATGAGCATGCCACAATACAGTTTTGATGGATGAATAGTTTACGTTGATGCTATTTCGTTGTCAGGCGGTTGACTGTCAATCAGAACACCACGGGTCCCCTTGTCTATTGAACTGGTCTCCCACATGTTATTGCACTTTTCCAGGGTTCCCTGTAAACTCTGACTCTAATTATAACGGCCTCATTATTCTAAGCCAGTGTCAAAGCCCCACTGACTCTTCAATAAAAAACAAGTTATGGACTGTAACTGCAAATAGGCACAATGCATTTCTCTAACCACTTTTATCTTAGCCTGGAAACGCTACCAAATGCATTGAGTTCTCTATGTAATAACATCCCGACTAACATAACGCAGAAAATCACTTCCTATCATCGCAAATTGGAATACATCATTTCCGGCTACGATTCCTTTGGAAATTTCCAGTCCTATCATTAACGAAATTCTGCTTAACTCTTACGCTCGCTTATTTCTTAGTAGTTTGGAGAACGTTGTACTTTATCATTCATATCAATATCTTAATGTGGCTACTTTATGATTTCCGGTTGATATTCATAGAAGAATTTGTCAGTTTAAAATTAAAACATCAGTGATCAGTGTGAATCTAGTAGCATGCAGTTACTGGAGAGTCCTGTTTCTCCGAGCACTGGGACTGACCACTTAGCTGCTGCTGGCACTCCAACCATCCTTGTTTAAGAAGGCTTTGAAGCAACATTGCCAAATCATGGGTTGTTTGACTATTCAAATGAAATTAAGTGTGTTTATATGTGGAAAGTAAACACGGAGGAGCAATAGAGTCCTTGACTTTTTACTTGCTCTTTGTTACTCAAATTGACTTTCTGCTTGCGAGGCCAAAGTCCGGATTAAAAACTGATGAACTCTTCTGAGTATCAAACTGTGTTGGGAAGGGTATTCCCCTGTCGAGAACCGCACACAGCATCCAAACAACGGATATAGCTAAGACCTCTGGCTTATACATAATATATTTGCCAGCACCCTGCTTCATGGAACATCTTCCTTTAATCGGCTTTGGCCTCGGTGTCGAGACGAGATGCCATGTTGTCTTTCCGGCCACTCTTCTCAATTGGATTCAAATTAAAAACTGCAGCAAGCTGCTTTCTGATTAAAAAAGTCTATGATACCATTTAACTAATGCGTTAAATCAATTATTAATAGGATGGAAACAGGTTCAAGAAACGAGGGTGGGTTACCGACTCTAGTTTAGGCCATAACCGCTGGACATGTATAAACCCATAATGTGAAGCGTTAGGGCAAGACTGCGTGTAATAAAAAACAACGATTAATCTTTATTGGGGATACAGCTTCAGGCTTTATTGTTCTTCCTGCAACGGCAATTATTACCCATTCATTCAGAGGGTCCACAAATGTCTGTCGGATAAGTGTATTGAAGGCCTGCATTTCGGAAAAACCTTTCGTAGTCTTGTTTGCTTGCATATAATACGACTCCAGTGGACATACAAAACTGTGCTTGTTTGCCTGCATATTATACGACTCTAAGTGGACTTACAAAACTGTGCTTGTCTGCTTCACTTGATATGTTGATTGTTAAGAATGTCCGTAAGACCGCCTGACATTTTCCTGAGATTGCATGATTTGCGGATTATTGTAAAAGCTCCTACGGGGAAGGTTGTTACACAGACTTGAGACAGTCATTCTCCCTCGGGCTACCTTACCACTTTCTGTCCAGTGCATTTATTCAGTGGATCCCGTGGCGGCCGGGATGGTAGCACCTCTCCGACGGCTGTCTCATTGCTATAGAGAAGAACGATGGCCTTTTCATCAGCTATTACCCAGCCTCAATAATTAAACCACATTATGTCGGAACTCATTTTTGGATCAGTTATAGAAACCGGTTGAAAACAGTTCGAGAATAAACTAGGTTTGTTGGTGGGGAAAAGCTGCTTGGCGTTATGGGTCACGACTGGGAAGTCTAAGCTTTAACCGAGGCTTTATCCAACATCTTGATTAGCTCAATCACATCTAAATTGTCTTTTGCACAACAGAAATAAAAAAACAACAGTAGTTTTCACAGGTCTTACCGCCTGGTCCTCTTCCGTTTGGTATGTTTGCATTTCGACCGTTGCACATATTTACGTAATCATCCTTTGCCAAAATGAAAAACAGGCTGTTGAATGACGACTTGTCCGCCTACAAAATTCGGTCCATTTTATAAGTCTTGGTCAGTACAATTATGGTCTAATCTTCAACCCATCTAAAACAGTTTTCTTCGCCTTTCTTAACCAGAGTTCATTTTACTTGTTCATTTTGCTAGTATATTATTATTCATACAATAAGGCTAGCTGTCATAAATATTAAATTACATTAACTGACTAAAAAAAAAAAAAGCAACATAGAACGATATTCTCGGTTTGTCTTCCATATCCACGGTGGAGATTTATTTCTGTGATGATACAGTGTCCATTCGTGTCACTGACAACTGTCAGGAATAGATGCCTCGCCATGTCTCTAGTCATTTTAGTGTCAAAATTCACGATCTTCTGTTTTGTTGTAACAGTGCTTTTAACACTAGTTAAATATCTCGGTCAATCGATATAAAGACTTTAACAAGAGGAGTCCAACACATACGCCCGTAAAGACAGTTCATGGTAATCTAAATCTAAAGGCCAATTTTAGTTAATTTTTACTTTGCTTTCGAAAAGAGTATTCGTGGCGGGAAACTGCTATCCTGTCTAAATCGATTCTTAACTCGATACTAAGTGGCGAACAGCATTAGAAATAGATCACGTCAGCTAAATGTGTTTTCAGTCAGACTTGAAAGGCATCGATCACTGATCTTCGTGGACTAACGGAACAGCTAACGACTTCGATTGTACTGCTTTACGGTACCATAGTCCTCTATTTCCGGAAGTGCATTCTGGGCCATGTTTGAGGTGATCTGGCGAATCTGGAGTTGTATGCATCAGGTCTGATAATGACAATCACCAATAAAAATACACTTGTCAGCTTATTGTGAGGGCTTTTGGTGATTTATTTCTATGGCACACGACTAAGTAACTGAGCACTTCAGTTAGGGTAGCTCTCCATACCATTAGACGGTCGATATGTCATAAACTATACTGTGGGCACTGCTAAACAAGGCAAATTGCTAGTTTCGCCATATATCACAGCTGTTAACGTTAAACAAAATACCAGGGGCTGAAATAGTAGGAAAAGTTGTCGTATGACCCAAGCAAACGTTATTGCTGAAGGTCACCGCCCCATAGACTGGGAATGTTATACAGCTATCGCTGAATCTCTAAATGTGTTTCGATTTTCTTGATTCTAACCTCTCTGACTTTATAATGTTGATTTTATGGAAAACACTCTCTGCCAGAAGTGTTTATTTTGTAAGAAGATATGGGGTATATATACACTATTATACTTCTCTTTATTTGCGCATGCCCTGGGGATGTTCAACTTTAATTATAATCAGTAAAACATACATCTGGTAGAAACGTGTAGAGTAATTAGTCGTTCATCCAACCTAATAAGAGAGTCGGCTCAAATTGTAAGTCCAAACAAAACTCCTTTCCATGTTGTATTGTTGTCTTAACAGGTAACTGTTTTTTCGAATTATTTCACATTTCAGGTATTCATTAACGTGTAAAGTGTGTGCTTACTTGGACATATTTGCATCCAAGTTAGGTGGCATTCTGGTGGCAATCCTATTTTGTTCTTCACATGTTGATGGTGCTGTAAATACAATTATATATACTCATAAATTTCAGTTCGCTTTAAATCGTTAGCCTATATCATGTTTTTAAGCATCTGCACGCTTTTGAGAAATTTCCTTGCCTTAGTTGTTCGTCCATACAGCTGTCTTTGCGCTGAGTGTGTCGGGTATTGCATATGGCTGCTCGCGTACGCCTGTTCTCGTACCAAAAAAACATAATTTCACCACAAGATAGCATTGTTGGACGACACTCCCTTAGGTCGAACACGCAACTGTTTTCCTAAGTGCTTGCGCCATTGCCTTTGAAAGGTACGTAGTTTGTCGTCTGTCGTGCAGTTGTAAATGAGTTCCGGGATGTGGTTCTTTGAACAGGGCTGTTGTCGAAACTCAAACAGTTGTTGAACTTCAAGTGCTTACGGCGTACATTTTCACTGTTATTCAGGGCTATCCCATGAACGATGCGCCACTAAACATAGTCTTCAGAAACTGGTCACAATATCTACACACTTTCCTGGTTTTAAACGCCCTCTATAAGATGTCGCCATTGTTTATGCTTAGATTTCACACAGTCCTTTGCTTTCCTGAACACCAGTCCTATATTTAAATGTCAAGGAAATGACATGCACGTATATCAATTTATATCTATAAACTTAGCCTCCTGTCAGAAATATTCTGTCCAAAGGTTTATATGTTATAGCATAGGTCCTATTTATTAATGCAGTAACAGAACTGTTGTATATGACCGTGCAACATTAGGCTTCCTTATATTAAAAATAATTAATTATACTGCAATTATAAAAGATTTTTTTTTAATTGTCTTAAACGATTACACGGATATTATTAACTCTGTATTGACTTGCCACCTTGCATCCCTAAAGGTGTATGCTGTCTAGCCCTGAAATGACTGGACACAAAATACATTTTCGTGAAGCTATTGTAAGTCACGACGATTTGAATTAAACAAGCTTCTATTTGCACCTCCTGTGTCCACGAACACATGCATTTTCACAATACAACCACGAGTCCTTCACAGTAATCAATGGTGTTAAGCCTTTTTTGCAATATCTTTATGAAATTAGGATGAAATCATTCCAATCTAGCTCCACCTATAAATCTCGACAACTTTCGCCACTTGAAATACAAAATGGACCCGCCTGGCGCGTCATGCGATTACGCTATACGTCAACAAACGCACATGTTGAGGGAAGCACCAAAACAGTTCGGCGAGTGCAATTGTGGATTGAAGGTAGGAAACATAGCGGCCATTACCTAGAGTTTGGCAGACTGAAACATTTCACTACTGACTTCTTGTCAGAATTTTTTCGGAGCACCACAAATGATGTTGCAATAAAATGAAGGAATACACACCATTGGTAACTGTGGTGGGCTGATGGTTTATTTTGTACATGTATGTGATTTCCAGGGCAGGAGGTGCACATAGATTGGTGAGTAAGCTTTTGTAATTCACATCGTCAGGACTGAAAATACCTACACGACAGTGTATTTATTGTCCAGTCACCTCGGGGCTAATGCATTCAGAGCTGCGTGTTGGTCTTTCTCGCGGTGACTTGAAAACGGTGTTACAATCACCAACATTAACGTTCATCATCTAATAAAACCAAATACATGTTACCCATTAGGGGTCGCGTGGTTTTCTTTCTTTATTAAATATTAACTAAGTTAAAACTGACGCCATAACATTTCCACTCAATACAACTTTGGACACAACGCCACCTAGTGTTGCATTTGCCGTACAGGTGTAGGACAGGGGAGAGAACCTTGGAAGCTAAATGCAGACCAGACTATTCATTCATGCATTATAGTGACTGATGTTATTAATGACAGACACTCCCCGAAAGTAAACCGGGTCGTGTGCCGAAGCTGCAATTCATTTGTGTAAGAGATGAGAAGAAATCAAAGCTATGAGCGGGTGGGGCAGGAAAGCATCTCCACTGCTTTGTGTGAAGCGCCCGTTTTGAGAGAGTATTAGACACATGGCAAGAATCAACCAGACGGAGGTTCACATGGGGTAGATTTACAGCCGGATTAAATCAGTCTTCTATCTGGAATATGTATATAAATACCTACACCCCATTGTGCCTCTAAAGATAATAAATAAAAAGAAGATATGTTCAATCAGCACTGTATGGGCAGCGCACTGTTTGTTTTAAGGAACAGATATGAATCGCATTTACGGATCTTTCAAATACACATAAATACAGTCTAGTTAATAAATGTTATGCTGAGTAATGTCCCTTTGGCTGGTTGGTGTATACACTATAGCGGTTTGACATTGCTGTCCCAGTGGGTAGACATCAAACACTAACGAATCAAGGGACGCGAATTTGTAGATAACCAAACGTCGACAATATACTATCGGCAATTTGATGTGCCCCATTGTGGATCAAACCCACAATGAATTTGGATCCCTCATCACGTATCGCTCGTCCGCAAGTTTTCAATTAGTGCAACTGTATTTTAAATTCTTATGTTCCACAAAGCTTAGAAGCGCTAAATAAGACGAATATTGTGTAATTAATTAATTTTTACTTTTATCACATCATGCATCATAAGAGCTGGCTACATTGGCGAGTTAATAACACTAGGATTAACTATTGTATTCACCTATCATATGAAGGTAAGGCAACAATCATATCCTTGGATAACAGTTGTGGCTTGATTAATCAACCCGAAACTAGATTTGCCTCTAAATCTTATGTCATCATATCTTTATAACAGCGTATGACTTCATGAAGTCGGACATTTTTTGCCGATAAGCATTGATTAAAGACGCTTGTCAAATAGGAGACAAGACGCTCTATAGTTTAAGACAGCCAGTAATTATAAAAGTCAATTAAAGCGGCTCAAATGTTAATCATTTTCAATGGATAATTAAAAAGAGCCGTCACTTTGATGTTTGCAGAGCGTCTAAATGCACATGTCGGCAGAATGAAGAATCCTTTGATCTCGCAGCAAAGATAAGGATGCGTCTGATCGCGTTATAAGTGACGTGACAAGCGGAACAAGAGCTAGGCATCACTACATTGCGTAAGCCAGGGCCTCCGATATACTGGGGATTAGGGCTAAACTTTCACATCCGACACGTCGCCAGCGAAATTAGAAACTATGAAATGTTAATGGCAGTATTACATTACCACAGAAACTGGGCGATTCTAAAAGAAGGATCTAAATTAGGTTCAGAAAATTAAACTACCAACGAATAAAATAAAAAAAACCTGGAAAGACATGCTGTAGTTGAGTTGCCTGTGGGTGTCGCCTTTTTTTGACATGGAGACTTAATTTCGCACTAATCTGAATTCGTTGTTGAAGAAATGGAGAGAAATAGGGCGGAAAGAAGAATGAGGGGCCGTCAGCAGTGTGAGAATTTTTTTGCACAAGATCAAAGGGAAAGAGAAAAACAGATTGTGAGGGGTTGTTGTCGCCGGAAAGACTGGACCGTGTACAAATGAAGCATGGAGCCGAGAGGCAAAACGGTGAACTGGCGGATTAACTTCCGCGTCAAGCCAAATTACATCTAATTAATTGATTTTCTTACACGACAAGTGCAAAAAAAAAAAATGCTATGAACATAAAATATGAAAACAATGATTGGAACTGTCTTCTTGTCCGATTCGTTTGTATTGATTAAGAATTGTAGATAGTGCGGCTTTAAATCGTGCGAAAGGAACCATTCTGTATACTGACTAAATATTGATGCAATATTAAAAATGTAGAAAATAACTCGTCCATCTCATGGAATTGTCTTATGTCTTAATCTGTCCTACCAATGACACACGCATATGATCAATGTAGCGGAAGTTGTACTAATTACACCACAATAGTGTTACTTCCTGTATTTCCTTTGAAGTCAAATCGTTGGGTCTCATTTCTTGTAAAGGTATTAAAAAACACACAGTGGTTAACCTTTACTGGTAATAAGGTGACAGGCCGCCGAGAATATACGAAACTATCATTATTATGAACTGCTGCAGAAGACAGATCAGCAATGGTTGGACCTACATTTATAAAAGACAGTTCCGGTCTTGTTGTACGCAAAACAACTCGGTCTCCTCTTGTTTTATCTGAATATTTTCCTTTGTATGTTGTATGCTTTCGTGTATTTCCATACACAGGCTTCCTCCACGTCTGCTCTTATTCTATTAGGCCCATAACAATACTGCAAGCTATTATTCTTAGTTTTGTATTTCTATTATATTTGAAGACAATGACTTGAGTGACGACTGACCTTTACTTCAAAAACGTCTGATGAATGGGACTCGTTTACTCTCAAATAGAGTTATGTCCGTATTCCGCACCCGGTGCCAGGTACGTGTTTTATATAGTACCGCCTGGGTGTGACATTGCTGTGGAGAGTTGTCGTAGCCAGGCAAACCACACGTGAAATGTCTAACATACTGCCTTGAATCTTGATATAATTCTTTTAACGTTTATTTATAAATAGTAGCGTCAAAAGCCAAGAACGTGCCAGGTTACTGTGTGTACTCTGTTTATTTCATAATATGTTGTCTTTTCAGTGTGTCCACGAGCAGACGAACCACTTTATTTGTGTTCGATGAATTAGATACATCACATCGTATTGAACTTCTGGTTATGCCTGAATTATTGTCCTATTGCCTTCAGCAGTGTTACATATTTCTTTAACTGGCTGGCATCAGTGGCAAATAATGTTAAAATACGACACAGTGCAAGCAGTTTGTTTTTTTTTTCGTTTTGGTCTACCACCAACCACCTGGTTGAACGCTTTTGATTAAATACACTTAATTTGCGTTATTGAAATATGACCCAAAGAAGTCAGTGATATTGAATATTGTGTATGCAAAGACGGCAACACGTGTACGGGATTAGCCTGTCCTTGCTGATTTGTGGTTAGCCCATGTGAGAGGTCAAAGTTGTCCACGCGAATACGACAGGAACAGTCTCTACTCTAGATCTGGTCACGTTTGACAATTTTGTATAATATTCTGTCACACAACTGTAGGTCATATTGATATTAACTTAGAAAGCATGCTGTATAATTCGGCTCCCATACATCAGGAAGTTTGCTGGTATTAACCTATAATGTCTTATATCAACAGCTCGTGTCACCACGTGCATGCCACATAGCTTAATATGAAAACAAGTCATCAGATGTTAATTGAAGTTTGTCTTAATAAACATATGGTTTGGATTAAGAAATTACTGGATGTCTAGCTGTGGATGAGAGCACAAGTGAAGAATTTCTTTTTCTGTGAAATCTTCCAGTTGGTCTGGTTCAGATTTTTATCTTTGACATTTGTTTCTGATTTGTTGAGTTTGATGCACAGATATGATCTAAAGCGCTCCATTGATTTGATAACCCAGGGACTTCCTCTGAAATCCCTTCTGTATAATTCTGCTCTCTCCTGACACTGTAATAATTATACTACACTGTATTAGTTATGTTTGGATGAAGAGCAATAGATTTAAGTATAAACGATCTGGTCTAGATTCGTCAACGCCGTCAAAATATATGGACATTATGGACAACATTCGTCAAGATAATGTCATATTACAGATGGACAACTGTTGTCAAAATATAGCAATCTTACTTTTGGAGATGGACAACATTCGTCAAAATATAACCATATTACTTTGATGATATACTTTCAAAATATGAAAGGGTCAACTGTCGTCAAAATGTGATGATCATTTAGAAAGGGTCAACCTTCGTCCAAAGGTGACGATCTTTTTGAAAGGGTCAACTTTCGTCAAAATGTGACGATCTTTTAGAAAGGGGCAACTTTCGTCAAAATGTGACGATCTTTTAGAAAGGGGCAACTTTCGTCAAAATGTGACGATTTTTTAGAAAAGTGCAACTTTCGTCAAAATGTTACGCTAACGTGATTACAATATCAGACGAATCAGGAACGTCAACCACACTATCTCTTGTCGGCTAACCAGTTAAGCTTGAAACTATAATAACGCGAAACGGTAGCTGGTTAGCGAGTTAGCTGCCATGTTATCTTGACGATTGGTGCCTACTATAGAGGATTACACGTCAGTTAGGACAGTAACTGACCAATACTTACAATAAACAATATATAACATGGCAAACATCATTGTGTATAATCAAAAGTCGAATGAAAAAGTGAACAGCCTTAATTCTTGTCACACTTTGAGTTGCCTTCTTTCTTCATATGAAAATCACAATGTGCTTGTTTTACTCGTATCATCATTTCTCCTTATTTAGTGTATTTATCGTGTCACTGGGAGCGAGTGTGGGATTTTAATTTGATTTGCAGCCGTTTCAGTTTGTCTTGACAATGCACCATACGAATACGTAGTTTTCAAACTTTCACTGACCATGATGGGTCTATTATAGCAGGCTTTTAGAGAAATGCTATCGGGTTCGTAATTCCAATCATCAACGTAAAATATTATAAGTAATTGGCGAGCAATGTCCTGGGGCGGTAAGAGACGAAGTGTCCCTTATCCCTCCTCCCCCAATCACCACATCCACCAGCCTGACCCCTGTGTTCGTCCTGACCATCTGCCTCCATACACAGCCACACTGCCCACAACTTGTCTTTGTTTGTGTCCACCGGTCGTGTGTCCATCCAGCATACACAGATAATAGCCCCAACATTTAATATCCCCAGAAACCAATTTGAAGGAAATCAAATCGCAGTTGAGTTTTTTCGTTAATAAAGAAAACAAGTATTATCCAAAAGGGTTGGTTTATAAAGGCAGTATAGCTTTACTGAGTCTGAAATATTGTCCAAAATTCGAAAACGACGCTTTTGTTCTTTATAACACTGTATTGAACATCGCTTCGTGACTTACGGATGAACAGAAGGATCATAAGACGTGACTATTGAATGGATGAAAGCCCAGAATTGGTATCGTTAACTGCTTGTCTCTATATTTTACAAGCAATGTGGAATTGACACTGGAGTTTGTATGCTAATAAAGTATTCACTTGCAACTATGAGTTTCTTATTTTATTATTGATAAAATAAGGAAACAGAGTGTGTTTTGTTTGACATCATTCCGGAACAATCATACGCTGTATCGGAGAAATAATGAAACACAGTAAAATCGTCTCAACTTCAATGGGATGAACAGTGCATTGATCTGGGGAGGAAGATTATTATAAAAGTATTGCAAATATTTGTTTCTTTTACGTATGACACTTATGTCACATTCTAGTCTATTCGTTGGTAGCAGCTTAGTCCAGGAGCTTGCAACTAAACAAAGAAATACCAACTTGTGCCTTTTGTTCGAATTCGCCTTATATCTTTGCGAATCGTGAAAATTTTTAGGGGGATAAGACAATTTATTCAATTTAAACAATTTTATTCTTGGTGGTTTGGGATTTGTAGACTGTTCCTAGGGATTACGAGATTTGAGGGGAAGGGTAGCCATGTCCCCGGCCAATAAACAAAAGGTTGGACAGAAGAGCAAAGGACATCTTGTAACAAAAGCAATTAGATGACTTGGAAAGTTTTTGGTCTCCTTTGTGTGATGGTGGGACGAACGGTTCAAGGTTATTGATGAGGAGGCCTTTGTCCGAAGCCCTAACGGGATTTATCCGGGGGCGTTATTTTTTAATCAGTTCAGTGGGCAGTCTTCTCGGGCAGAAACTGTTCGGACTTTGTGGCGCAAAGCCCTAGAATGGCCAATGTCCTTTAGCGTACGATGGGGCAATATAAGAGCGCTGGTACAGTGGAGAAACAGCCTACTTCTCACAGCTAATAGACCGACTTTAACCATACATTGTGTTTAGAGCAATTATTTACACTAATTGTATTTATGGAAGAGTGATCTACGAGTGTAATGGGTGACAGTGGTTCTGGCAAAGTACATTGTGGCTCCTCTCCTCCAGGTCTTGTCGAGGGCTGCCAGATGGTGAAGTTTTCTCCTCATATAATCTCATGATCTTTACATAAAGACATGCTGAATGGTGTAAGACCTTGTGCCGGTTACATGAGCGATGGCTACCAAGATGTCAACAGTTCCGTGGAGGAGTCCGAAACGCCCTGACATAAATTACACTTTTACCCTTTGGTCCAATGCATGATCCCTTGTAAATCCTGAGCCGGTTAGCTTAGGCCATTTGCTTTCATTTCATTACCTCCACAAAGAAACTTTCCATTTGAAATTGTAAATTGTCACATTACAAGATTTCAACTTCAGCCTTGGGCAAGTTTTTCCAGCAATATGAAAACTGCAGAGTTTGTCAAATGTTGGGAATAGATTATTCACTCATGATGGCTTCGGCAAACAAAAAAATGTTCTATGAATGCTCCGAGCTTCAAAATAATGACAAAAAGTCTTGTTGCAACTCAATTTGTTTCAATATTGTTTTGTTTCAAGCCAATTAAATGTTTCATCAAGTTTTAGCTAAATTTACGTGCACCAAATCAGTATGTCATTTTTTCCTTTAAGTTCAATTCTTACAATATTGCGTTTAAAGTGTACATGTTTTCACGATTGCAGGCATCTTTTAAGGGAATGTAACGATTCTCGCGGTGTCTGGTTCCAGTACAAACAGAGAAAACCTCTTTGACTTGGTTTGCTGTGTTGATGGCATTGATATATTTACTGATCATGGACACCTAATAGTCGTAAATCTCCATGTTATAAATCAGTACTATACCCCAAGGGCCTAGTTGACATTGGACACCCGGGACTTTATAAACACCCTGGCACCCTACCCACTAATGAGGGCGAAATTCCGAGCTGGGCTTCTGTCCACCCGTAGGGTATATTCAAAAGAGGCATACTTCATAAATCAAATTCCGAACATGTCCGCTTTTAACACGCAGTCAAACTTTGGTGCCAAGTTTCTTGTGGGTTTTTATGTGTTAATTTTTATGAGGAGCTCTTAGTTTCTGAGAAACTTGACGTCCAGCCATCCCAACACATCCGACCATCTCTTGGATAGCATGTCGTTATCTCCATTTGTATGGTATATTCGGACCACACTACTCGTGTTTACTCACAAACTGACTCTTAACTGGCCCGTTAAAATGCCAACTGTCCAACTAGACTGATTGTAAATCTTGTGTCTGTTCCTCAGTATTAAACTACTATATGAAAATAGCAAATATCATTATCTTATCTTATTTAACACCTTTTGAAACTATGACTGTAACCATTTCCATAATCTACCACCAGTTATTTTTGTCTTATACTTTCGGTCTCTATCGAGGTTATCTAGAAATGTTAACGTTTTTTATGATACCTTTTTTTGTGACTATGCGAATCTGCGGAGTTCTCTAGGCATGTCCAGAACCCACTAATAAAGGGTGTCTGTTGAAAACGTTACCATACCACGCCATATCACTAGTCCCAGTCATAAAGAACGTCTCTTCCCTACGAGGTCTTCTTGTAAAATTGACAGCCCTAGGAAGAGACAGTCAGTTAAAATTGACCCCCTCTGTAATTTTATGCAAGTGTGATGACAATACGGCTCTACACACATTTCTTGGACAAAATGAAAAATGCATTGTGAGCAGTACTCTGAGCAGCTCTCTGGTATTTTAGGCGTTTAACAGTGTCACTAGTTCAGCATCATACAAATGTTTCTTTATAGGTCGATCCATTGGTCTGGAAACAGAAATACAATTAAATCAATTGATGTTTGGTATTTTCCCACATATACAACAGAAGTTTATAGACAAACGATTACTATTTTATTCGTTTCTGTAATTTGCATTTGAGATCACTGAAATGGTCCACTAGGGTGTCGTGATCCCGGCTGGTTAGACGAGCACTCAGAAACATCATCTATAGTTAAACAGTTGAAATGGATAATGATCCGAAACGTCATTTAAATCCAATCTCTAACTTCTATCAGATTTTAGTGGTTAAAAGGGTCTAGATAAATTGGATTCTGTCGTGAATCATCGCATTAATACTTCTGAGCTAATGTTTCTGTCTTTTGGGGAGCTTTTTTTGTTGTTGTTTTTTTGTTGTTTTTTTTTTTAGCTTTATTTTTTTTCTGATCTTAGTTTTTCAGTCCACCTATTTCACCCCCTATATTTTTTCACATGTATTCATTACATTTTGAACGCTTAGCTTATCAGTTTGTGACCAAAGTTTGTCTTCTCTTGGAGTTACGTTTGTAGTTGTTGGCAAATCTTTTATCTGTAGACAAACTTTTTAAAACAAATGATGGCCACATGACTTCCGAGTCTCATATTTCTTCAATGGCCGACGATTAACGAGCTAGCACGAGTAATTCCGAATAGCGTATGTAGCGTGACTTAGTCTATGGCAATCGCACTCCGTTCGTTTGCTTGATCTAATTTCGTGATAAGAAACTAACTCCTTTACTTTTTTAGTTACCCATGGGCCCTTTGTAATCGATACTCTGTTATTCTGTCGATCGACAGCAGCTGACCGCTTTTACCGACAACTTAATTACTATCAAGCACTCAGTTTTAGTCCAAAAATAGCTTACACTCGTACATTGATTTTTCTATCTGCACATGTTTACATTATTATATGATATAAAGAGCGTATAATAACAGCCATATTCCGCTGTTACATTTATCTATAATATTATATAACACAATGATAAAGCAGCTGTATGGTAGATTTATTTATTGCTTTCTATAAAGGTTTATAAGCTTCACCAACTATGATTAATTTCCCGATCTTTGTTGTTGCGTAGCTTGTTTATGTATGTATGTAGTTGTAAATCTATGTCGCTCAGTCGGTAGAGTGTTGGGCCTGTAATTCAAAGGTCCCGGGTTCGAATCCCGGTGGAGGCAATCAAATCTTTCTCTCTTCATTTGTTAAACATATATATGTAAATTTCCGTTATTGTTCTCTTTCAGGGAACCAAACTTACAGGTGCGGGTCTTAACGCTGTAGGGATTATGGTGCCACTTTTATGGATTATGGCGTCACGTATCAAATGTTAGGATAAACCTTCAGATAGGTAAGTATAGGATTAAAGTCATAACGCCCTGTTTAACCTATTGTGTTATACCATAAGAATACTGCCAACCCGTTTCACTATTGATAGGTCATCACATGGTCGTGTGGCTACATCATTCCGTGTGGGAATGAGAAAATATCATCACCATGGATACTGCTGCTTGCCATTTCTTCTCTCATTTTTTTAAACTAAAAAAAACATCCATTGTAAATTTGATAACCTCAGTTTTGTTTTATACTGATACTGTATTTATGTGCATAGATGTGCTTCTCACGCGAATGCAGGGCTTCTCACGCACATATCACATTCATCTACGTCAACACTTAATTTGTTCGTATTTAGCTCAAATTGCACAGCTCAGTCTTAAAGAAGAAGAAATGACACTATTGAATGTTCTTGTCGTTTCGTACACTTTGGAACTGCGTTATAACTGGGTTTATTCGGGGTGGGAAATGTCCCCTTTCTACTTTTAGAGCGATTAACGCATTGTATATAAAACTCTTCGTAAAAAAAACATTGAACGATCTTGTTAAACAATTATCATTTCTTTCTGCTTGTTATTTTGTCAGCAAAGAAACTATAACCTTCTATTAGACTCTTAGCCAAGCGGTCTGTAGTATCTTGCACACCTCGTATTTGTTGAACACTGTTGCATTGATAAATAGCTTCAAATTGAGTTAGTCTTGCCTATTACTGGACTCAAACTGAGTCGTTTGCAAATTAGATGAAATGTATAATAGTTAGATTAGTTACAATGCCATATTATTTACCGCCTAAGCTCATCACCATAGCACTGGTGCGTCGCAGATCAAGGCACGGTGTCTTAGGGGTTAATTTAACCCTGCCATGCATGTCACGAATAGTGGAGAGTAATACGACATGGCGCGCGATGGTGTGACTCAGGAATTCAATTGAGGTATATCAATTGTTGGATAATTCACTAAGAATGTAGAGTCTTCCCATGGCCGTGCGATTCCTCAGGGCCCCATTACTCATGAATAACATCATTTCCTGCTTGAAACAAAGTACTACAAAAGGATTGTAGCATTCTGTTATTGCACTGATCAGACTTTATCCGCCAGAGATTCGCCTTGTGAAATTCCGCGCGCGTTAAAGAGAGATTGTTTGACAGAGGTACAACAGCTGAAACGGCAAAACAAAATGTATACACTTTGCTTGAATCGCTTCTGTGATAGTTAAAACCCTTTAGGACCCTTTAGTATATTTCCAAAAACTCGCACAGACTTCCAGGGAATCTAAGTTTATGTCTGCATTTTTCTTATCCTATTGTTAATTTTTTTCTCTTACTTCATCTCGTTCCAATTAATTCCTAATATGTTGTTTGCTAATTTTTATTTTTTGTTTTATTTTATTTTAATTTTTTTTTTATTAGTTTTTTTTACGGCATGCTGTTATAGCTTACAGTATTACAATTCAATTCCCCAATCAATCAAATCCATCTAACCTTTAATTTCGTAGATCAAAGGTAAACCTTTTGTCTTCATCTATTTACAAATGCATTCTTTACAACTTTTATCCCAACCAAAATCCGAATTGTTCATAAAAATGCAAATTTAGTATGGCGACACGCTTTGTTGTTTTAACGTTATTAGTAAATTAATTAAATGATCGGTTTTCATCAAAAGAAAACAAATTATAGGTGAAACTTCAGTCCGGCCAACTTCTTTGGCCTGAAACTTTGCTGGTGTGTGGCCTATTTATGTATAAGGCTTTCTAAAGTCATAAATACAAGGACCTGTCTAAACCTACACGGTAAAAACAAATTAAACATTGTGGCTGAGATTCGTATCAACCAGAGGGCTCTCAATTTAACAGTCACTTACCATGAACAGCGGTATTTTATTGGCTCTCAAAATCCTCTTCCGGGACGATATGGGATTTATTGCCTTGTTAATCACAGGGACTATATGTCGGCGGATTGATCACCTGGTTAAATAGCCAAAGCACTTTACTCTCTCTGATAGCGTTGCGCGGAAACTGTGGTTATGAACTTTTGCTGAACTTAGCTTGGCTTATTTTAAAGGCATACAATTTTTTATTATTGAATTCAAAGTTTAACCAGTTTAATGGATTGGGGTATATTTTAGAGCGTTATACATACTGATAATATGTTTATGTTCTTGAATTCCGCTTATGAACCGACACGAGAACAACAGAAGACAATATCATTTAAACTAACATCCCTGTCCTTCTGTGCAGCATCATAAGACATAGACATATTAACAATGCAAAATAACTGCAGTATGGTACATAATTGAATCCGACAGAAGGAACGCTCTATTGTATATGATTAATTTGTGTCCATTGATTCTTGTGTTTAATCAGTCGACATACAAACATTTTACAGAGAACGGAAGTCCCACCTGTTGTCCGTTTGTTTAAAAAATTGATCTCCAATTCTAATAAAAAAAAATATTTTACTATTTGATGCGTTCTGACTCAAAGGCTTTTATATTCCCTGTACCCGATCAACCAGGTATATAATCCTGTGGTTTTAACGGTTTCGTTCATAAATAGAGCCTATTAAGTTTATTTCAATATAACTGACACCGGCTCGTTTACTTATTATATTTGGCTAGTGGACCAGCGTTGCTGTTGGTCTATTTATATTGGCATGTGTATTTGAAGTGTAATATCTATCTTATCAAAAATCAATCAGACTTGAAAGCGATAACTCTGAAGAAATAGGTAAAAGGTACACTTTGAAAGGTAAACTGTTGGAGCGACGAGTTATAATTGGCACATTTATTTGTGATGGATAAATATAGGTAAATAATTTATAAAGATATATTTTACACAGGTGACGGTCAGTGTGTCCAGGGACATCTCGCTGTGGGGCTGCGGTTAAACACTGTCTTTAATACCGCTATATTTTAAAGAAAAAATCCGGAATAATAACTCTCTTTAGTTAGCAGTGCGGTGACCGAAAGTGGGCCCTGCTTACAGTGGTAATCATGATATATATTTATCTACCAACTATATACATTCCCTTATTAATCGCTTGACATACCTGTATTTAATTAAGCAAGCTTTGATCCATGTCGGGTATAATTTGATGTAGAGTGATGCATATTGATTTGGGGCTGATATAGACAATGTTGTCATTGATATACTTGCCTCAGGCAGTGTATCATTCGCCCTGACTTTGATGTCTGCGATCGGTGGCTACTGGAGGGCCAGCTACAAGAGCGGTCAGCCTGCAGCGTTCTCCCTTTAGACCACATCCGTGTTAATTCACCGTGATACGGCCAGGTATTATAATTGATACTCGAACACAGCAACCCTATTTAGTGGACAACAGTCATTGCAAAGTCGGGCTGGGTCTATAACCACCTATCCATCATTACTATCAATTGAATATCATGCACATTAATACAAAATAGTACACGGGGGAGTTCTAACCAGATCATTTCTTGATATATATGTATTGGGTTATGGTACCATTTGGACTATACTGTTGTGAACTATAAACACTGGGCTATATGGTTAGGACAATGGATATCATGTTGTTAATGGCATTTACCTAGGAGCCTGTACACTATTTGGAAGCGTTCAATCAGTAGTATTAACCTCAAGGTAAGATAAGTTTTCTACCGTTTCAAATTAAGAACTGCTTTCGCTCTTTGAATAACTTTTTTAAGAGTCAACCTTTTAGTATACTTCCCTGCTTATCAGCCAATATATCACGTTGCCTAATTCATCTAATATAATGACAACAACTGAGGAATTCACTCATTAACGGTGATTTTACAGTGAGTCGGATAGCATTCATTTCTGTTTCAATGTCAGTCAGTTTGTTTGTTTGTTTGCTTGCTTCATGGGGTTTAACGTCGTTCTCAATGGCATTTCACGTATATGACGACGTACTATCCACCTCACACTGTTCCTTGCCTTACCAAAAGAAAACTTCGTAAAAACCACCCTCGTGATTATCGGAGCCACATCATGTGACTCATTCATATACCTGATGGTCGACAGGCGGACTCGATCCCGTGAACGGCACATCGAAGTAGGATTAGTAGGCAAGTAAGGTGCACGATTGGCTTTTTTTCATACTTTCTCGTGTAACTTGTCATTAACGTCACGTGATGTTTTGCCTAGAATACATGATAATAAAGCCAGCAGTGCACCTGATCGAGTAGGCGCACTTGCTAACCACTAAGCCACGGCCGCGGGCCCAACGCCAATTAATGCTGGGCCATGAGCGATCGTCATTGTATATATATTATCGAGTGATTATCTACTTTTCTACTCATATAGTCCAAACTTTTTTGCTTTAACTGACGATGTTGTGCGACATAGGACTGAGTGGTGATATCGGCATAAGGTAGTATTACTACAACGTAAGAGAAATATGTTATTATTGTTTTTGATTATTAGCCCAAATATTAATTTAAAATGAAGGTGTTTTTATATTGTATAGGTTATCTTACATTTTATTTTAAAGATCCGTTTTTATCGATTCTTGTTCCGATTGTATAGTCACCCAGGACTTTACTAGGGTTATTCAGTACAGATCTGTATATCTGTATTTGTAAGCAAGTCGCCTCTGGACACAACCTGTGTGGGATTGAATCTGATGGACCAAGTAAGTTCGGGTTATCTTTTGAGGTTGTCCACAACAGTCTTCTTGGTTTTCTTGATTATGCCATTTTATTTTGTCTTGCATAAAACTACGCCGGAAAAAATAGTTTATGGGAGAATAATGTATATTCACCCGTGGCAGTAACGTCTATTTTCTATACTGGTGGGTCTTCCTCTGAACTGCCTGCATATCATGGCTAATAGGAACAAATTAGACCGAAACAATATAACATTCTCTGCCAAGTTGATACTTGTAAGGCCTTATTGTCGTGCGCGCGTGTTACAGTTTGTTTGCCTCTCGCATGAATTCGCGAAACGCGCCTCACAATGGCTGCTGTCAACGCGAACTGTTTCCGCGATGCGGCATGTCAGTTGATGTTTTCTGGTTAGCTTTACCTGTGCTCATTAAGCAAATACACGGCACGTGTGTCGTTTGTGTTGGTGTTGATCAGCCTTTTTTGTTAATAAAACAGACTGAGCAAACTGTCAGCATTTCTCGAGTCTCCTGTACCACGTGAAGTGTGATGTCTGTCGCTGAATAAATGATCAATCTATATCCTCCCAGAACACAGCATGATCTTCAGTTTCAAGCCACGCGACCTTATAGATTTTTGTAAGAATGTCGATTGACCCCTTCACCCGGACACTGTCAAACGGCTTGTGAGTGAATTATCCTAAAATTAGATTTTCGTGTAGGCTTATCAAACTATACAAATATTATAAAATCTTGGGTCGCTCTTGATTTTTGCATACGGCATTTAGTTGAATTATTTGATGATTATATATAAACCATTGTAAACTATAACGTATCGGATCTGCATTGAAAGAAATTCGGCTGGTAACGGTCAAATGCTCTTATGGGAGGACAATGACCGGTAAAGCCCGTCGGACACAATCGATTCTCCGTCGGCGACTTAAAATCGCAACTCGTCGCCGACAGTCGGCGACTAATCGCCTCGTGTGTGGCCAACATGTGACAGAAAATCACATAAGTTTATGCCTGAACAGCCTCGGCCATTTCCGTCCCGTAAATTACCTCTGAGGGAACGCGGCTTATTTTAATGGCGGTCGTTAGGATATTGAATATTCATGAGCTACACCCACTGATCTATATATAGATCAGTGGCTACACCGAGTTTACTATGTTCCCAT
>JAVFBX010044272.1:0-17488 GCA_034783855.1 Mopalia kennerleyi | reverse complement strand
ACAGTTGTTTGTCTTTGAAAATATTCATTAAAAGTAATAAGTTTAGGTCTAAAATCGTTGGTCTTTCCCTTTAAGTAACTTCAAAGTTATGAAGCAACAATAAGACCTCGAGTGTCATCTAGCTGTCATGGTGAACAGTATTTAAAGGGAGGCTTGACTATTATATAATTAGATTAAGTTCTAGACAGGGGGTATCCGACTACCTATGTACGCATTGTTTTGTTAGATTAATTGTTATACAGCATAAAAGAAAGAGCAATGACAATTCAAGTGCTTAAGCAAACAATGACCTAATTAACTGCATTTCACGAGAATTAATTCTTGTAAGAAAACGTGTTTTATAACACGGTACCATGGTACTGAAACGTTGACATGAAAATATAAAAATGCACGAACCTTTTAGTTATAATGTTACTCTGCGTTACAACCCTTGGCAGAGAATCCATGTACAACGAGAGTTTCAGCTACGCCATCTGGCGGATTAACTTTGTTTAACTTTGTATAGGTTCATATCCACTTGAATACCCCAAACACGTCAGAAAAATTAACCGTCTTCCTTTTTTCGACAATACGTCACCCCACCCGCTGAAATTTCGTTAATGACAGCCGCCGCTATTTTCACTAGCCCAGTCTTCTAAAAACACAACATTTGATAGGATGTGTAGAAGTTCCCACGCATCTAATCAATCTCTAGGAAGCCGAGTCCCACTATACATGAATTATCCGCCAAGGGTTGTAATGCAGAGTTGCTCGGATATAAAACCCTTGGCTAGAGAAGATGTAATAACTTGAGCTTGTTGAGTTCTGGAAGTTAGCAAATGCAGTTCAAATAAACATACATTATCATTTACTGAGTGTTGTCATGGTATTTAGGATTAGGCTTCGACATTATTTCGGAACGGCTAATGCCAGGTTGTTTCACAGGGAGTTTGGTTGGATGTCCATCATCTTTCCTGGTTTGAGTGGCTTGACGTACAGGAATAAGATTACCTGCGGGTGTGAATGATGAAAGTAGCACCTTTTAATTTAAATCACTTGAAGGTGGTTTATTATATTTTGTTTCAACAAATGTTGCCAATTTCGACATCGAGCAGTACTTTGTGTTCCCACAATGTAAGAACGTGGTTCAGTTAATGTTCCTTGAATTATTCCGACTTGATTATGTCCTGAGCCAGTTTGCAGACGATTCCCATCAACTGGTTTTACTGGAAGTAATTTTCTGGTGGATTTATTAAAATGTCTTTTTTGTTGAAGACGCTTTTCGGTGAGGCGATTAGTAATGACTTCTTCCCTTAATATATTTTGATGTTATTAGTTTGTACTCCCACAAAGCCCTCACTTTGCCTGTCGAAACATCAGTCGTTGTGATGGGAGCCAGGAGAAGAATCTCTAGGTGCGTTTCTTAAATTTCTATTACCATATGGCCTTATTTGAAGAGATCCTGGAACATTTTAGCAGAACACCAACTACTGTTAAATGATCCGGGAATGGACAGCAATGAGGAATCAACGAAGGAAAATCTGATTGGTCAGGAGGCCAACCGTTTTGTATTGTATTCACAATTTTAGATAGCACAAGATCAAGAGATTTTGATGTCAATGCGTTTAGCTTGTTAGGAGAAGTTGGTACAGGGGATAAAATTAATGCTGGTGTTTTATATAAGTAAACACGAGATAGTTTATCTGCAAGAAGTAAATCTTTGCCTTTCTTGTAGAAAACATGAAGGATGTATCTTTATATTTGAAGCATCAATCGTTGGAGATTCATAAATAAAAATGAAACTTTCTTAAACAGAGTTTCAAGAAGTTTGTGATCTGTTTCTATCTGGACTTGTTCACCACATATAAATTTACGGATCCTAGATTAATCAAATACGATTGCAAGGAATTATTTCTTATTACACGTAAACAATTTGCAACAGGTTTTCCGTGCTGAAGACATGCTGCACATATTTTTGTGTGATATATTGTTGCGTAGCAGATTAGATGATATGCTGTTTCGCTTAGATTGAGAATTAGTTTTGCAAGGTAAGTGACCATTCCCAGACATCTGTAGTCTTGTTATGTTATGTCTTGTTTTTGTTTTTTGTGGGGTTGGTTTTCCTTATGCGCAGAAAACATCCGGTTGTTAACATAACACGTTTTCGTGAAATGTTATTGCTTCCATGCACCTCCGAGTTAATTGTACCAAATATTGGGAATGGGCGATAACTCCCGAAAATCGGATTGATTGATTGACTGTGTAGAGTTTACCACTATTAGGCGACAGTTCTATAGTCACCTCCATTGAGAACTTGTTTCACAACATTGCTGGAAATATTTTGTTCAGGTTTCTTTAACGGATCGGTGTGTAAATAATTTGAATGGACAGTTAACTTTAAGTTTTAGCCCCAAAATGAAGCGTTTGATATGTTGACATGTGTAGGTGTCGTTTTCGGTTCGGTTTCGTTCTTGTTGTAGGCCTACTGTTGAGTGCTAGGAGTTCTATTAGTTAGATTAAGCTTAGCTGTAAGAAAAAAGTAGAACATGTTAAACTCGCTTGCGACCGGGTGCAACTAGGCGCAAGCCAGTTGCAGTCAGTAGTAAGCGCGCTCAGGTCGGTCAAAATTCGTATCCGATCAGACGCTTCCAGTCGCCCGCCTCCCCAGAAGCATGCTCTCAGTCTCAATTCGACCTGCGCCGGGCTTTTAGCAATCCCTTTTCTGTAACTGGAAATAAATTATTGTTTAAACCAAGTATCGCCAGTGCAAAATCACACATTGCAAAAATATGTCACAACTAAATGTAATACAGGTGGGTAAAATTACCAAACTTTCACAAGATACAGCTAAACCCTATTTATCAGGAATTATAATTCATAAAAATAAAGTCTTTTAAAAAAATAACCATAACTTAAATGGTCAGTCATAACGAGAGATTCACAAAATAGAGGCTTTACCCCTAACAAGTGATTACGTTTGCGGATTCTTAAATAGAGACCAAGCCGTTTTCTCTTCGTAGAGCTTTTGACTAGGATATTGACCGGCACTGTGGGTAAGGAACAATGATGTGTCTACTTATACATAAGAACACATTTAAAATAAGTGACATTTTTAATTGTTATATCTTTTATTTCAGAGACTATGAAAAGGCACATGTAAGAATACAAATTGACACGATTATGAAAGTGAGCTCAGTCGGTAGAGTGTTGGGCCTGAAATCCAAACGGACCCGGGTTTTAATCTCCTGGAGGCAAGCAATTTTTTCTCTTAACTTTTCAGCAAAGTTAAATGTACAGTAAATCCCATATAGAGGAGGCAGTATGACAAGATGACATCATGAGGAGTTTGTTAGATATACTGAATTCACAGATTTTTAAAAATGTTTTCTGGAGGATATATTTGATATTTTTATACGATTTTCTGTGGTTCTACATACATCAAGTTCGAATCTATTGAAACGGTTCATTGCAACATTTCGACAAAAACGAGGACCAAATCTTTCGTTCAAGAGTTATTGTACTAGATCAATACATTGCTGCTGAAACAGTAATTTATATTTGCAAGAACTTAACTATAACGCGCAGGATTGGTAATGAGTGAATATATTGATTACTTGTTTCTAAACATATACAGGTTAAACAAAACTGGATTTATATGATTGATTAGTGTTTAACGCCATGCTAACAGGTATTTCACATCTATTACGACGCTGTATTCCAACAATAATTGACACTAGCACAATCAACATGTGAAGTGTTTCCATAATGTTGGAAAGTTCTTTTTCAGTCAGTGATAAATATGGACAGCATTGCTTCGCTTTAAACAAACGTCTCTTAGTCGGATTGCCTGGATTTATAGGTATACAAAAAGAAACAATAGCTCAAGTGTTACATAAAACAGCGCTAATTGAAAATAGGCGGTATCTGGTTCAATATTATAAAAGCTGCAACCAGACATTGTCTTGACCAATTTATATCTGACAGTCCCAAATTCAATGATGACAACTACTCTTAAGGTTCACAAAAGATCTTAATTACCCAATCAAAGCAAACAAGACGTCGGTCAGATGAAAGCTGTGAAGCGGCTAGTCTGATTACCCAATCAACTTTCTGGGTATGCGATTTTGTATAAAGCGATAAAAGGTCTGTTACCTTCTGGTTAATACCTCGAGTCAATTAACTTAAAGTCAACATATCAATTGGGGTGTGCCCATGGGAATACGTGTGTCCTGAGTGTAAATGCAGAGGGATATAGTTCAGATTTGTGTCAATAACTCATGCCGGCCGTAAGACTCCTACTGACATCCATAAACAAAGGCGTGAAGAAAATCAAGAAAGATAATTTCACTATGGAAACCGTCGTTCAAAATCAGTGCGTTGTCAATAATGAACTTGAACTTGTCTTTTTATACATTTAAAAAGAACATGTTGGCCATAAAATTTAGCAGAGTTAATCTAAACATTTATGTGGTTCATTATATTTCATTTTTAAGATGAAAGGATATTATTTCCAAATATTTTTACGAATTGTTTGAAATAAAAGATGAAAGAATATTATTTCAAAATAATTTTACCAATTGTATAAAAATTTATCGCAAAAAACAAAACAGCAAAAAACAATAACATGCTTTTTGTTCCATCAATTTGATACAATGACTTGGAAATTTAAAAATAAACATCCAACCCCCTAACAAAAATCAGAACTGAAACATTAGGTCCATTTGTTACAAATTGTTCACGTTTTTGCTCTTTAATGTAAAAATAAATAAAGTAAATCGTAATATAGCATATAGCATTATTCCCACTGATTAGTTTCACAAAGTAGAGTAAAATTACAACTCTAATTAGAGATAAACATGGATACATGGTGATTGAATATTTCGGTTTATTTTAAAACCAGTGTCGTAAGTTGTAAGTGTACTTTTAACATAGCATGACATTTGGAATCTTGAAGGGCTCCTACCCTTAAATACACTTGTTGGAAATATAATCATCCTTCAGAGATAACCACAAGAACCACGAAAGTTTCAGGGTTTCATTTTGTACTGATGACCTGAGACAGAATACTTAAATGTTTGAAACAAGTTGCCGTTTCAAACATTGAACAGCTGGATCCAACTTCCCGCTCTTCCTCGTGGAATTTTATGGTAGGTCTGGGTGTTAAAGGACTGTTTCATCGTACGTCGGAGTAGGCGGTTCCAGCGTTATACTACCGTAAGGTGAACGCTGAAAATTAAATTATCATATTACAGTGCGGATTTAGTTTATAAGAAAACAATCTGTTTATAGATGTACAGTATTAGTTTGCTTGGAAAGATATGCTTTCGGGATTAACTTACGAAAGCTGAGAAAAAAACGTTTATTGATTCAGAGTTGGCCTACATAACCAGGCATGATGCAAACTGCTCTTTGTTTACGTACTCATTGATCTGAAAGTTGATCTGATACATGACTGAGTACATCATTTATACAGGCTCTATCTCCAGACCTAAGGGGATTAATGGCTTCGCTAATATTTTTAAAGCCATAAGCCGACACTAATGTCACACGATGGCATGCTTAATGATCTGTAGATATTTATACATACAAACACTTTTGTTTACATCCGCTGACAAAGACGATGTTTTGTTTGGTCGATGGTCAGATCATGGCGAATGCCGAGGTTTGCTCGTTTGATTGGAGTTTAACACGTGATTATAATTATTTCTACCACGACGGCGGGCCAGCCCAACACCAGGGGCGAAAAACAAGAACACTAAATGGCAGTATCAGGACCTTGAACAAAGATATAAGAAAATAGGCTTACCGTTAACCTATAGTTCCTAGAAGCTCCCATTTAAATACTAAATGAAATACCCTTAAGCGCGGCAGAGAATACCAATCAACCAGTCAACCAACCAAACCACTGGCGGAAATGAATTAGGTCGTTTTAGACTAGAGTTGTTTGTGCCATATCCCCGTTAAATACCGTGAAGCGCGACGGAGAATACCAATCAACCAGTCAATCAACCAAACCACTGGTGGGAATGAATTAGGTCGTTATAGACCAGAGTTGTTTGTGCCATATCCCCGTTAAATACCGTTAAACGCGGCAGAGAATACCAATCAACCAGTCAACCAACCAAACGACTGGCGGAAATGAATTAGATTGTTTTAGACCAGAGTTGTTTATGTCAGATCTCCGGCCGCAGTCGTGTAACTGGCTGTCTGAAAACCACTTTTTCGAGAACCAGCCAAGGTCTGTATCCAGATTTAGACTAGTAACGGCTATTTAATAATTATTGAATTGGCTTAAGTCTGTTTCCAGAGTTTATATATAAAAGATATGTGAACAGCGGATGCTAAGAGGGGGTATTTCATTCAAGAAAAGAGACGGAACTTCTCCATGTGTCACTTACCCTCGAGCAAACCTGCGTTGCGTAAATGATCATCCAGTTGAAAACAAACATTACAGGGACAGCTCCGAGAACCAGTGAGTTTTGGAACCACACCTTCGATTCCGACGGTCTGCCTATGTAATAGTGCCAGTCGTCAACTTGAAAGTAGTAGGCACTAGACACCTGTCAGCAAAAATGTTTATCCAATATAAATTATTGACGTTATATATTTCAAAACGTGCTTTTCAGCGTTTTTCCTGTAAAAATGATTAGATCTATTCTAAAATATAGCAATCTCTTAAATATAATATGTTCTATGGGATTAAGGTGGGGTCAATCCATAATATTGATGACAGCATTCCTAAGAAAATTCCGCGTTAAACTGGCAGTATGAAATCTGGCATTATCGTGTTGGAATGTCAGACTTGGGCCATGAGCTGCCACGAATGACAAAAGCTCTGGAATGAGCATTTGATCTCTGTATCCTGCAGCAGTTAGGTTTCCTGGAACGACCATATGTCGGGAACAAACAGGACCAATAAAGGCACCTCATACCATAACACTACCGCCCCTAAAACGGACCACTTTCTTCACACAACACTGGGCGTTCCGTTCACCGGGTTTTTTTAACCAAACTCTTAACTCTCCCATCAACGAATTGCAAAATGGATCTGGTCACTACAAACGACCCTATTTCAATCACGCTGAGTCCACCTCAGATATCGTTGTGCCCATAGAAGCCGTTGACGTCGGTGTAACTGGGTTAAAATTGGTCCATGATATGGCCGACGTGCATGTAGACGAGCAGTGCGCAGGCAATTACGTATGGTTTGGGCAGTCACACGACTAAACAATTCATTCCTAGTGGACATTGCAGTGAGAACTCGATTACTCAAATGACGTTTGACGATTTGTCGGTCTTCTGCATGTGTCGTCACACGTGGTCTACACGAACGAGGTCGGTCTGCTGAGGTGCCAGTTTGTTGGAGACGTGTCCGAAGATCATGGATAGTCCGTCGACTAGATCCCATAACCCTGACAACGTCAGTGGCCGACGTTCCTGTATTCAGCATGCCAATGGCACGTTGCATGTTTGACAGTCGTGGCATTAAAAATCAACGGATAATTTACTGTAAGAACTTGTTTTCCCGAAATATCACTCTACTGTTTTTAACGTGGGCCCAATTGCACGTGTCTCATAATGTCACGTGACTAGGAACACAAGGAAACATGCTTTATCCTTGATGTATGTTTGCACGAACTGCATGCTTGTGCACGTAGGAGTTGCTGTGTGTCATGATGTCTTTGGCAACGCACTTACAGCTAATAATAATAATAATAATATAACTTGTATTAAGTTTGGAGAAAATATTGAGAAATCATGAATGTTAAGTTTCTTTTTTGACCGAGTTTTTGGCAACTTTTAACATAAGAATCTTCACTGCGAAAGGCAATGGCGATGAGTCATTTGGAAATCTCTGAAAACACAGTTGTAGCAGGGAAAAGCACAAGCAGCCTTCAGCCTTTTGATTTCTCAATCGAAAATATATTATAAAAGTCTAAAACCCAAAATTTCATAAAGCATCTTTCAGCTTTGACATGGTGTTTAGAAACAGGACGTCCAGAATAAATTTCATGACATACATCCTGCCACTCCTATATGGAATGTCTCGAAAGGACCAGGTGGTTTAACACGATATCTAATAGACACAGTTACGCCACACATAACTTCTTCTGATGAAATTAAGACATCGTTGGCGATGCTGACATCAGAATATTTGCAATTTGTACATCCAAAATGAAAGGTTTAATATGTTTGCACATTTTGAGTTTTTGACATGTTGTTCATGTCCTTTTCAGATTTGTTTCTTTATCTTTAAAGTATTAAGTGCGAAGGGCGCAATTGGATGGACTTATCTTAGATATATTTTTTAAAAAATGACGGTGTGTTCTCGTCACAGCGTAGTAGAGTGGTTAATTATTGTTTTACGCCACATGGCACATCATGGGACTCACTCATATACTTGATGAACGACAGACGACTCGATCCCATGAACAAAATCGAAGTAGGATTAGCGTACACGATACCACTAAGCCACAACCGCCGGTCTGACCAATCAGAACACAAGAGGTTACGATAAATCAACCATAAAGTTGTAGTATGAATCGCACATAATTTAAGGGTCCTTTAAGTGATACAGTAATCAACGCGCGGCTGCATCTACGGTTGGATAGAGGGGTTGTTTTCAGTCTTTAACCAAGAGATTACGGGTATTTCACTTGGATACTGTGGAGTTCTACCAAAAGTTATAAGAAAAGCAGCCATAATACGAAATGCTCAATTGAAACAAAAACATAACATTCCCCACAGTCTGACAGCATTCATTAATTCAACACACCATTAGGCAGAAGACACCCAAATTCGGCATAACTAAGCGAAGCCTACTGCTGGAGGTTTGATCTGTTGTAGTTCGATTTCTGCTCTAGTTTAAGGCTGTACAATATCCTAAACTGTTAACAACCCGTTTTTACATTATGAATAAAACTATGTAAAAATATTCAAATAAATTCCCATTATCTTACCACGAGAACGCCTGCACCAATCACAGCCCAAATACTCATCGAGATTCGTTCAGCTTTGTACGTTTTCTGCCAAGCTGAAACAAGCAAAAATACCGAGGTTTAGAATTGTTCCAGATATCGGCATAAATAATTACGACCCAATTAACCACACAAATAGAAGTGTCAAAAACAAATTCAATTGTATTAATCGTGGCTAGTTCTTGCACAAGTAATTGATACTTGTAGTCCCTAATCATTCAGACGTTACTTGTTGTAAAGTCTTGTATATTTGTAAATAAGATTTTATATGTACTAAAGTCTTGTATAATTATGACTTGGATTGTATATGTACTAAAGTCTTGTATAATTATGACTCAGTTTTTATATGTACTAAAGTTTTGTATAATTGGGACTTAGAGCTATATAAACTAAAGTCATGTATGATCGAATGTATTATTAAATATGTACTAAAATATTGTGTAATTATGATTAATTAATTATGACCTGAAGTGTTGTATAATTGTGACTTAGATTTTACATCGGCTAATGATCGCATTTGGCTTTAATATGTAGTAAAGTCTTATATATTTGTGACTTAAGTCTTGTAAAATTGTGTGCTAGATTTATTATGTACTGAAATTTGGTATATGTTTGGTTAGGATTTTAGATGTACTAAAATCTTGTATAATTATGACTTATGTTTGATATAAACTAAAGTTTCATATATTTGTGACTTACATTTTATATATTGTGAAGTCTTCACTGCCGTTGTATTGAAATCAGTAAAGTATCATTTGATATATAATAGAACGTAAATAAAATAAACTTATATTTTGTGTCCACATTTATAGGCTTGACATTTGTTTGAATTTTATGTAAAGTCAATAATAATTAAATCTGGCAGAAGTCATGTTGAAGCTGAGTAAAGAAAGTTTAAATTGTGGTTTTAGTATTGTCTGTTAATCCTGGAAAGATTCTCTTACAAATGACTTCAATTGGTTAATGTGCAATCACCAAACACATGGAATCATACTAAATATTGGTAGTGAAAAGCAAGTCTTTGATCGGACGCGTTACCTCGCTTATTCTATCAGTCGATGGATACGAATGTAATTGAGCGTATCTGACAGGGAAGTGAATCGATGTTTCATGAGGTTGATTTATAGAAATTTGTTTATCGATTAATCATGCTAATTCGTTACTGTAGAGACTGGTCAGTTATGTATGTATATTGGTAAGTTATAAGCTACAAGCACATAAAAGGCATATCACAACAAATCTGGAAATAAAAGCCAATGTTGTCATGTCGCAATGTAATTAAAATCAGATCCCAAAACGCTCCTCGTCTTTTGTTTGTCGCTATACTGACATTTAAAAATGACGCCACCTACAATGTTGATTGGTTTCTTAAATTGACCAATCACCGAGCTGCTTGTCAATTATGGTTTGTGACAGCGGAAGATTTCCGCCGAGGAACCGAAGTTTCCCGACTGCATATTTTTACATGACCAATCATCAAACACCATTCAAATAATAAACTTTGAGTGGAATTGCATTTTCCCCTGTTTACATGCGACTTACAACATCGACACAGACGAAAGTCGGACATGTTCTGCTTGTTTTGGTTAAATTTTCTGTTTACCATGTCCCCATTTTTGCCTTTTGTAACAATTGATCTATTATCACAAGGAAGTATCAACGTTCCTGAGTAGTCGATTTGCATATGATTGTGCACATTGAAATGAGAATGAACACAAGCCAAAATATTAAAGATTGGCTATATTAAGAATATTAATGGTATGCTAGCGAATATAACTAAAATTGTGTTCCTTGATCTACGGCGGCTTATAGGAGACATGCATTTATTTTTTTTTTTTTTTATTTAATTTATATCCGCCCTGGTATTCATTTCCAAACGCCTCGAGATTCATTTTTACCCACCCTGAAATTAGTTTTCACACGCCCCGAAATTCATTTCTACACTGCCCGAAATGCATATCTACCTGCCCCGAAATTCGTTTCTACCCGCCTGGAAATTAATTACCACCCGCCCCGAAATTAACTTCTACCCGCCCCAAAATTAATTTCCTGCCGCCCCGAAATTCATTTCTACCCGGCCCGAAATTAGTTTTCACCCGCCCCTAAATTCATTTATACATGGCCCGAAATTCATGTACACCCAACCCGAAATGAATTTCGGGGCGGGTAAAAACTATTTCCCGGTCGGGTAGAATTGAATAAATTAATGTCCCCTATGAGCCCTCGTATTGATCGGCTATACTCACTGTAAATGGCAATAAGTCCCAATATGAAAAAATAATGTTTTGAAAATCCAAAATGAGCCAGGGAATTAAAAAAGTAAACCAATAACTCAGATCCACCCTGCGAACAGAAAAGGTTTCAGTGAAGCATATTAGAAAAAGATTTTGGGTTGAATGTAGATTTTAAATACTGTTATGAGTTCTAGATCTATCTTTGGTATCTGCTTTTTCAATAGTGCAACCTTTAAAGCTTTTAACTATAACTTAAGGATACTCTAACCCCCCTTCAGGGTGTTTTTACATTTCGCCATTATACTTCTATAAACTACTGTGAATTTTGCAACACATGTATATATATTCTGAATGCTCTTTTTTTGCGGAACAATAATAAGTAAATAATGTTTTTCTAGAACTAACAGAAAAAAATAGTACATTTTTGCTACCTCTTTTTCAAATTGCTACTTCTTTTGCGCTATTTACGGCAACTGCTCAACTTTACATCAACGTTTTATACATTATATGAACCAAAAAACGGTCATTCAGTTTTTCCTCTTTGTCTTAGTTTTTTTGCAAAATTGTGTTAAAGGTCAAAAATCCAAAAAATGAGTCAAAATAGTGAAATTTCAACTTCTTATAACTTTATCTAAAAAACGAAAAAAGATATTAAAAATCTGAATGACCGTTTTTTAGTTCAATATGTTGAGATGAAATGTGCAAAAAATCAGGTCTGTAGGTATAATAACAGCCGAGGAGTAGGCATTTTCCCAAGTACTGTACACTGAAAAATGAAAGCAGAGAAAACAGGTAAAATGTATTTCTGATCTATTTTACGATAGATTTACCTCTTTAATGCTCAGTTCTTTGAAGTAATTCAATCTTTTTCTTTCACAACTTGTTTATGATATCGAATTGACCCATTCTATGTATGTTTCGCAAATAATTATGTATATATATTGTGAAAAATACCAGTTTTTCTAAAAAAAAAGACAAGAGTTGATCGTGTCAAATGCTAGTTGAATTCCATTCAAGCCGTGATTAATCTCTTCTTAGACTAACACCAATCTAGTTGATAGGCGTATATGCAGACTGTTAATCATCTCCAGGTAGCTACATGTATTTAATTGATTGTCAAAACTCCTCTGTTGTAATAATGTAGTCAAGTTTTATCATCAAAGTTAGAGTATCCTTAACTACTGACTCATAGCCTGTATTTCAAGTTTGATCAAAAATTACAATCAGAAGGTCATCCACCTTCGACATTTCGCAAAGCATTTGTTATTTTCCAGCGAAGAATAAATCAGGGAAACTAGCCTACATTTGTTTCATAGACCTACAATTGCGACCGATTCTGTAGAGAGCATTAATTTCTACGTTTGATTCGTCGGGAAAATAAATTGATGTTCACAACAGTAAAAATGCTGAATAAGAATAAACCCGTCGCTTAATATAATATTTACTCTTTATTTGTCACTTTAATTGGCATGTTTCATAAGAGAAAGTACGGTTTTGTATTGTGCCCTTCATGCGGATAGGGGAAAGGCGTCGGCCAGTGGTTGATTGGTTAAATTAACCACGTGACATATCGGCATTTCCATATGTAAACAAAGAGGAGCGCCTGATTTATATCTTTACACTGGCTGTAAAGGAAGAGCTGTGTTTCACATAGTCTCGCGTGAACCAGACTCTTTTAGCGACCACGGCTATAGAGTCTGGCTGCACTGCACATCAAACTTTGCAAAAGAACATGGCCGTCATGTGGTCCGGTTATCGTACAGTTGGCTTTCTGATAAGTAAATTTAAAAAAATGTTTCAAACATTAAATCGAACCCAAAACGTTTGTATTCATTTGCAAATAAATTAATTTGAGGTTTATTTGTTGAAGTTGAAAAGTATTCAGGTCAATGTAAACGTTTTGGGTTGCGGACAAGTTTAATTATCCTTAAACCAACAATTTGTTCCAGTTTATTGTGACGTACATTACAACATTGTTAAGCAACTAGAGTTTCCCGTAGCTCTGGCTAAGAATTATTTTGTAACCATCATGTACCATCTACCTTTTGAAGGCAGACTCGGAACTTTGGGGTAAACCAGCACCAGTTAGACTGGCCAGGCAAGCTTTTAACGACCCTAAGATCAGCCTGTTCACGTCGAAAAAACATGATAAAGCAGGTGTTTGCGAACGGGAAAAAGCTGTCATCAATCAGCTGTTATGTAATTAGTCTGTTGGGCAAATCTTACCTTCTTCCGTTGTATATCGACGGTATAATCCACTGAATTCGTTGCCACACGGGTGATATTGACAACATTCATTTTGTCAGAGCAGTCTGACGCGCGAGGCAACTCGCCACAACCAATGATGTCATTGACCACAACCAAGGAGTATAAATAGATCCTTGACCACAACTGTCCAATCGCCAAACGGAAACGCATCACGTGACGGGAGGGGGGAATCCTGTCTATTTGAAAACATGGCCGACTTAGACGGATTTCATCGGCCACGCTCTCAGTAATTTGCGGATAAGGCACGCTAAACAGGATGGACGAAGGTAAGAAAGTATACTTTGGCCAATTGGTCTAGTCGGAGTCTATTTTTAACGCTGTTTCCGTGAAACAAAAGCATTTTCGTGGATAACGACTCGCCGAAAAACGAGAAGCTGTAAGGAAAAAGGTTACCAGCTGTAACGTCTATAATGACGGTACCTGGATCTAGATCAAGACGGGTTTACATGTTTACATGTTTACATATTTTCCTAATGCTTGTATATTATATTTGACTTTTGACCCACTTAATGCAAAAATTTAAGTAAGACTGCAAATCAGCCAATCAATTAAACCTAATAACATTAACATTTTCTACCTTAAAGATACCACACTTGTGATTGAAGCAGCCTATTAGCAATTTTACAAATACTTTGGGCTTTACAGCTAAATCATAGAATGATATTGATTAAGACGAATATACATTGTCATCCATTTAATGTTTATTATTCTCGGGCAGGATATATCTGTTTGAAAACTTTATATGCCCCATGTTGGATTTAATTGTTACCTATTAATTTTCACAAAGTTTGTATGTGGATCGTCTTCTTACATTTATTCCTTTCCAAACTCGTTACCCCAAAATGTATACTCTGTTCTAATTTACTCATTACTTTGTATTTTTTATGAAAATTTTCTTATTATCATTTTGCTTTATTGCGACAGTAATAGTGAGTAACTCTCAAGACATTCCACCCGGTATAACGTGATGTGTATATTACAATATAGGGCAGCAATAGGATCCTGGGCAAATTACTCTGCTCATAAAATATCGAGACAATTATGGCGTATTACCACTATTCTGAACAGTTTTGCAAGTTATCGCCTATCCCTAATCCAAATCATTACTGCTTGTGGCCTCTCATTCAGTGGTAACATTAGATTCCACAGCGTTACATTGATAGTGCTTTGGTTCCTTAGTGGAGACGTCCACCCAAACCCTGGTCCTGAATTTAATCCATTGCGCATTAGCCATGTAAACACCCGAAGTCTAACTTCCAAAGCTGTAGCAATTGATGGGATAATTCAATACCCTAAATTAGATGAAATCGAAGATATTCTTATAGATGAGCACAAAAGTGATTTTCTACTAATTACAGAGACATGGTTAAACGGCAATATCCCTAGTGAGGACATCTTACTAAAACATTTCTCCGAACCTATAAGAAAAGATCGGGGAGACGGGTACGGAGGAGTAGCCATGTACTTACTCGAAAGTCTACATTTTCAAAGACGGCGGGACATGGAAATGAACGCTCTTGAGTTGATACTAGTTGACATATTCACTGAATCATCTACTATCACGCTTGGTGTGTGCTATAGACCACCTGGGCAATTAGCTGCAGATAGACAAATCTTTTTAAATAGTCTCCAACATTGTATCGATAGAGTCCTAGAACAGAATTCTGATTCATTTATCCTCCTTGGGGACTTCAATGATTGCTGTACTAATTGGTTTTCTGACCATTTAAGTAGTGAATTAAAGCTTGATCTTGTTAACCTACTTGACAAAAACTGCCTGTTTCAGCTTATCAATGAACCTACTAGATACTGTGAAACTGGTGGGTATTTGTTGGACCTAGTCATTACCGATAGTCCAGGATTTATATTAGAAAGTGGTGTTCTTGCACCAATCTATAACACTTATCACTGTGTTATATATTGTGATGTTGCCGTTAGGAAATGTGAACGTCCCAAGTCCTACACACGTCTAGTCTGGGACTATAAAACAGCTAATATCTCCCCCTTACTAGAAGCACTTAATAATGCCCCCTGGCACGTTGGTCTTGATTTATTCGATAATCTTAGTGATTCCATTGAATACTGGAACAAACTATTTCTATCAACGTGCAAAGATTTTATCCCATGCAAAGGTGTTACCATCCGACCAAGGGATAAGCCATGGATGTCAAATGATGTGCGGCGTAATTTTAGGAGACGAGATAGACTACACAAGCGGTATCAACGAACAGGCCGGTTAGAACATAAACTAGATTTTATCATTGCAAGAAAGGAAGCAAATAGAAGCAAACGTGAAGCAATAAACAGGTACAAGGCCAGACTTAAGAATACTCTTTCTGATGGCTCATCAAATCCCAAAGTCTTTTGGTCAACAATTAAGTCTTTATTGGGGGAAAAGGCAAAATGTAATATTCCTCCCCTGCTTCATGAAGGAAAATCAATATCTGATCCCCTATTGAAAGCAAATGTATTATGTGATTCTTTTGCCTCCCATATGTCCATATCATGCGACGTAATTGAACCTGATTTACCACTGCTAAATTATCCACCAGTAGCTTCCCTTACTAGTATATCTGTCAACAGCAACGACGTTCTAGAGATCCTCAGTTCATTAAATATTAGCAAAGCTTCCAGTCCTGATAGTATTAGTAACCAATTATTAAAATTACTGCACCATCCATATATATTCCGATCAATGCAATCTGGCAATTATCCAGACCAATGGAAAATAACCAATATATGCCCTGTGCACAAAAATGGGAGCAAGTAAGAAGTTGGAAATTACCGACCAATTTCGTTAAATTGTGTTCTATCCAAGTTCTTCGAAAGAATACGTCTAACAAGTTGTACGAATATTGTACCGACCATAATATTTAAATACAAAACAATTCTGGTTTTAAACCAATAGACGGGGCAATTAATCAGTTAACAAAAATAGTGTAGGATACCTACAGCAGTTTAGACCAAGGGAGGGAAATATGCATGGTCTTCTTGGATGCTAGTAAGGCGCTCGATAATGTCGGGACCAAGGGGATGCTACATAAACTCGAGAGAATAGGCATTTGGGGTAAACTTCTGGAATGGATTACAAGTTATTTACATGTAGGCCACCAGCTTTAAGGCTGTATCGTTTCATTCCATTTCGGCAATCGGGAGGCTACGTTTTCTTTAGTAAGAATTATTAACCAAATAGTGGATAAGTTAGAAATAAAAGTTCTCCATGTAACTATTGCATATTACTGAGTAATGGTAAACTGAAGTGTGGATTATATTATAACGAGTAGGCACCATAAAGACCGCGAAATAACTGCTCAATGCAGTGATAAGGCTGTCACATGACTTGACTGTCCAATCGTCAGTGTTGTTTGTGTTTACCTTGGCATTAGGTGTCTTATATATTCCTTTTAATTCTGTACAGTCCGGGAAAATTTAACTGTTCACGAAAGTGTGACGTGGTTGCATTAAGTCGTGTGCGAATACATGTAAGAGGCCAGAGCTGGAAGGCTATCATCGAACCCTGGTCGAATCTAGCCGAGACAGAGGTCTACTATAGAAATAATGACAGCGATGAAATGGACTGGGCTACAAACACCAAGCTATAACTCCAGTCGCACTAAACACTTGCTGCCCTTTTGGTCCAACGCAAGCTATAGAGACAAACTTTCTCAAGCCGAAACGGAAGATGCAGATAATTTATTAATGCTCATATTTGTACTAGCTTTTTCCAAACTAGTCTTATAAACAAGACCTACATGTTATAGATTTGTAACATGTAAGTCTTATTTATAAGGCTATTTCTAAACTTGAGCTACATGTTGTGCTTATTTATAGTTTTATAACCGTTATTTAACTGTGTTGCTCAAACACTTGTAATAATATTGAAGAACCAGTAATTAAATAAATATGTATGCTTTGCTGTAATTAAATACACCATGCAATAAGGAAAATAAAAGTGTACTGTACTAAAATGGTGGCTAATGATCAGTGGCACCGGTATATCAAGTCAGTTTCCTAGCTCTAAGCATGCTG
>JAVFBX010044161.1:0-17490 GCA_034783855.1 Mopalia kennerleyi | reverse complement strand
CTCGTGCGGCGCTTTTCGGTGACGAATACGCCTCCGCTGCCGTCGGTCCATAGCGAGAACATTACCACATACTTGTATCAACTTTAACTGTGCTACCCCCAAAAATTACTGAATTATTCCGCTTTGTATTAAAGAGGTAATTCTATTAATATTTCACCTATGCGTTTCTTTTTTGACAGAGTATATATAGGTAGTCGGACGCGTCAATATGGGGTACCGTAAAATGGGGTGAATTCGGCCGGTTTTTGTTAAATATGAAATGAAGACGTGAGGTTTTATCAGCTATAACCCTTTCCAAGTCATGAACTGTATATCAGCATTTAGTGTTTCTATTTAATATTTATTCCGATAATTAGTGGGGCAAGTGAGTTATCTTAAACTCCGTCCGAAAAAAACCCCATGAATGGGGGTGACTTCGGTCACACGAAATTATAACACAAAAAACGAAAAACATGCGTGGTATAGGGATATCAATAACATATTTTCAGTTTATTAATTTTCATATCTTTGATTTTATTCAAGAAAACAATAGCGTACATAGTTTCAGTTCAGACAAAGTTAAAAAAAATATAGTACAAAGTCTTTATTTCTTAAAGGTTCTAACCGGTGACTGAAAAACGAAAACTCAGAAAACTGTTTGAGTTATGAACTAAGGTCAATAGACATATTATACATCCATTCTGAGGTGTCTTCAGCAAACTTGAGAAGACCTCTACGGAGTTTCACTGGATCATTCACAGTACCAACGACCTGGTCACATCCACAAGGGCTTTGTCAGGTTGATCCGGATAATAAAAGATGTTTACTTCAGTCCTTGCCGTCTGACAAAAGAAACTTCCAAATCGTTGTCATCATGGTAGATTGGTTCTGCCACAGCTACAACAGATGCTTCTGTCGGTCTCCCTTTCAGTTGTTTAACGCTGACAGCGACTCGAACCCCTGTCAACTGTAAGTGGTTTGCAGTAGAGGTTGTTTCTTTTTCGTTGATTTCTGCTCATTGTCGCTATTTCGGTGTCCCTGTTCTGGCTGGCATGTATTTCGTCCATGTCAGAATCTGTCGTTTTAATACCAGCAGCATCGGACTCGCTTTCAGCTTGACTTTCACGTCATATCCACTGATTTCATCAAATGACACACTTTTTCCTGGCGAAACCTGGATACGTTTAGCCCGCTTTTGTGGGCGTACTTCTTCCATCCCACGAGATAGGTATGATGGTATATGCATTCCAAGCATGTCCGTAGGTAATGTTATAAATCACAGCTACCGGTAGCAGATGAGGCCGGTTGTTGATCTGCCACTGTGTCTGAAGTTGCAGGTATGCGGGTGAGAACAACAGTATAGGGTCAAAGGGAATCATCCCACATCACTTTCTAAAACCTGCCATGATGTTTTCTCCTTAACAATTGGGTCGGGCTCATCTTCATACTAAGTTGATTTAGTAGTATTGGATATACATCTTGGGGTATCGACGGACATTTTCTTCCTTCAGCTGACAATTTCCAGTTGTCAAGTATTTGTCGCCAGTATATTTTCATCGGTCGGGAAAATGAAACGTCTAACGGCTGTGTGAGATGCGTGGAATTAGGAGGCAAAAACGACATGTTCTCAACTGGCACACAAGATCAATCTCTCAACCATCATGTTCTCAACTGGCACACAAGATCAATCTCTCAACCATCATGTTCTCAACTGGCACACAAGATCAATCTCTCCTCCATCATGTTCTAAACTGGCACACAAGATCAATCTCTCTACCAAACATGTTCTCAACATCTGAAGAAAGCGCGGTTTGTCCACCTTGTTTTGCACCATGATTGCCCTTGACGTGGTCAGCAAGAGTTGAGCGTTTTATATTGAATTGAGACGCAGCCTTACGTATACTCATCGACTTCTCTCTTACAGCTTTGACGGATAATTTCAGCATACCAGGGTCAGCGGTATCATAGGACGACCCCCAATACGTGTTTTATATTCCCTTGGCATTATTTACACACTGAAATATATCGTCCGAATTCACCCCACTCTGAAAGATAACAATGGCTGGAATTATAAAATTGCCAAAGCACGTTTACAATTACATGCAGCATTTCAAAGTCAATGAAATATTGCCTTCGGAATTTGTTTTGGTTTAAAACAGGTTGACTAGGAAGCGGATGGCATAATACGTACCAGTCGTATGATGAAGTTTTGGAGGAAAGCGGATCCAGTGGCCCGGAGACACTTGTTTTCGGCTGCTCAGTCGGGCGGTTTCTGTACAGATTTTACGTTCCCAACGTACCCTTGGGATGGAAACACACATGATAGAAAGTTTTGAAGAGGGAAGTTTGAGTTTGTTGCAATATGTTGTACTTATTGGAAACATTAAACTTTTTATCTAGGTCACTGTCCGAATTCACCTCCCTGTCCGAAATCACCCCATATTATGGTACACCTGGAAGTAGCACTGTGCCTGGGTGTCGCAGTTTTTCCGTGTTGCTGCATCTAGGTGGATATAGCCAGACAGCAAAATAAGCAGAGGGTGTTCTTGTATGGACCGTTCGAGTGGTTAACTAGACAGTACAGGCCTCTGTTTCGTTGAGTAGGTAGTCGGGGAAGTACGTGGTGGCAGCACGGTGCACCTATCATGATCTCGTGTAGTCTGTTGATGTATAACTCGACGTTAGTGACGCATTCTACAAACCACTTCGTGCCAGGGCGTTGTAGACGACCCCTGGTCATCGCATCGTGCGTCTTGTAGGTAGTATTCTCCTCTACAAGCGCTGTTAACACCGCCCTGTTCTGTATTGAATGGAGGCTGGGTAACACCCGAGTGTTCTTGATGCTGGGTAGTTATACGTGACGTGGCATTTTTTTACGATGACGCAGGATAAGTCTGTAGGCAAGGTTTAACTTGAAAGCTGTCATCTGATCTTCGTAGATGGCTTGTATAAAACGATCCAGGACGCGCTACCCGTTAACGCGGAAGTTGAACGGTCCTGGAAAGGACGCCTGCGATGAAAATGTTAACGTATGCTGTCCTAGTAGAGCCGGTACAGGTCAGCTACGTCATTTACCTCAAGGGAGGCACCGAGGGGGGTGTCGGTGGGTAACTCTCCCATCCGCAATCAACGAAGCCGGGCGCTATAATAGTTGGCCTGGTACCTCCATCACCTCTTCATAGGGTTGATGTTGTTCAGGTGTATACGCTATAAATGGTTGACGAGGTTCGTGGGTAGGGGGTAATGGCTCCACTACCACCACACTACCGTCCTCCTGCAGGCTCACACGACGCCGCTTACTAGGGCGCTCCATCTGCTCGACACCACTCTGGGTATAGCATTGGGTATCCCTCTGGGTATTGCTGTGGGCCACGCCCCGATCTTAAACGGTTTTCGAGAAAACAGGGTAGAAAAATTGCCTATCGACAAAAAATGAAGTGCCAGTTTCAACCGCTCTGATGAGCGGTTTCAAAGTTTCAAACTGATCCGTAAATTTATTCTTAAGCCTTGTGTTCACAACTACGTGATATTCATACCAATTAATCATCCCAAGGAGAATAAGCGCAATTTCAAGTTCAGCGGAGGATTTGTTCTCAATTTATCATGTTTACAGCGTCAATATTGAAAAAGTGTGCAATGGCGGTCATATTGCGTAATTTGGTTAAATGCAATCCTATCATTTGTCCTTATAGAATAAAGCTAAATTCCAAGTTAATCGATGGATTTGTCTCAAGATATCATATTGACAAACATAATAATATGTGAATATTGTAAAATTATGCTATGGTGGCCATTTTGTTTTACGGAATTTGGTGAAATGCAATCCCATCCTTTGTCTTAATGGGGGGAAGCTACCGTAAAAGTTTCACGTTATTGAGTGAATTTGTTCTCAAAATTATCACGTTAACCACACATATATTATAGGCGTGAATGTTGAATAATTATGCAATAGTCGCCATAGGCCTATTGTTTTGTGCAACTTGATGAAATGCATTCATATGCTATGCCTTAGTGAGAGGAAGTTTACTTTCATGTTTCAAGCTTATATGTGAATTTGATCTTAAGACATACGTGTTAATATTGTAAACTGATGCAATTTTTTATACAGAATTTGATGAAATGCATTCCCATCCATTGTCTTAATAGTAGTAGGCTACATTTCAAGTGAATCCGTAAATTTGTAACAGAGTTGTCGGGTTCACAATATATATATATAGACATGAATATTGTAAACTAATGTAATTGGAGCCTTTTTGTTTACGGAATTTGATGAAGTCAATCGCATCTGTTGTCTTAAAAAGAGGAGGCTATATTTATAGTTTCAAGTTAATCCACGAATTTATTCTCTAATAATCGTGTTCTCAGTACGCCTACATACACATACAAAGTTCACCAATATCAACATCAGTTTCATCTTCTGATGTGTAAGTATCTGAGAATGAATCTGATTACTCTTCGTTGGGCTGAAAAGAAAACGCTGCCATGTCTCGATTAGGAAAACTCTATGCACTACTGGGCTAAAGCATGGCCAACTGCTAGGCAAGGCTGACAGGACTTACCGATGTGACGTCACTCACTCAGTGATCGCTGGCTCCGCGGGCAGGCATATCTGGCAACTTTATTGCCCTCTGGGGGGCAAACTTGGCCCGAGTTCGTTGCACCAAATATATATTACTTTAGAGCAAGGTATAAAGATTATATTTATGGCAAAACATGTTGAAAAATATTACTTCTGCGGATTTCCTTTAAAGAAAAAAGGTATTTTACTGGTGGACCTACTAGCTACATGTACTCAGCTTAATAGCAGAATGTTGGATGATTTTCATGGTGTGAGCATACATGTACATCATAAGCCTGGACCCTGGTGCTCTCAGAGCTAAAGGGGAACATAAAGCCGATCTGTTTGTGGTGTCTGTATTATGTCCTATTATAGTCCTGTATTTGTCCCGTCCTGTCTTTATTTGTTTCCAGTGGTGTCGAGGGTGGTTTCTTTCATCCACTTGGCTGGCACGTCGTCATATAGGTGAAATACCCTTGAGTACAACGTTAAACCCCAATCAAACAAACAAACAAACATAAGCCTTGATGGGTTTATATCAGCCAGTCGATCCATTTCCATGATGGTGAAATAGATTATTGTTTGAGTTGTTAAACAAAAAAACCTTATTAACCTTAGCTTGCAGGCCAATTCCTCGGTGGCTTGCATAATACCATAATTTATGACACATGCATGTCAAAGACAAATAAGAAATTGATAATGTAAAGAAGCAGACAGTTTATGAACAAAGTCAGATTACATTGGGACATACATGTATTTGTACTGCTTTACATTGTGACTGGTCGCTAGCCCTTTTCCCGTTAACCAGTGGTCATAAGTTTAATTAAAAATCTGTTTATAGTAATTTAAGTTAGTTTATATTTTGATGCACATATAGCAAATACATTTTTTTAACCCATAAGCAATTACAAATTCCGTGAATTTAAATGTAGCTTCCTTTTGGGTGCACTGCTTGCATCCATATTATTATATTGGATATTACACAAGACATTTTCGTGCACCAGTGCACCCATAATTTGGAACCCTGGGGATGTGATTTTCTTCTGTGATTTTAAATGTTTCGATTTTCCTAATTGAAGTGTAATGCTGCTGCAGTAAAACTTTGAACTTTCATATCTGTAATTTGGAAGGGTTATTTTCTAACTCATAGGACATATGAAGTTTTATTGTATTCAGTTGATTAGTCTTGAAGAGCTGGAAAGAGTATGTCAGACTGCAGGCCTGTGCTATAATCTTTTCCTGCAGAATCTTAAAATTGGGCATCAAAATTTTGTGAGATAACCTTATGTATTTGCCGCTGTTTTGCTGATTTTTTAAACTACATACAAATTTATTTGCAATTATGAAAAATATTGAAGGCAAAATTGCTTTATAATACAAACTTCATTGATGATCGCATTGACAAAATTTGTTAAATTCAGTAGCAAAATTCAAATTTAGACAAATACTGCAAACAATTTGGCAAACCTATAAATCAGTCCTCCTAAAATAAGATTGCATAACCTTGGGAAGGCCCTGTTCGGTCCATTCTCCTCAACAGCACAGGAGGCCTGCTTCGATAAATTAAGCTATTAGTGGAGCTTTAAAGCAAATATACGGCAGAAATAATGTAATCCTGGTTAATAGTATTCCAAGCCTCCAGTAATTATCAAAGTTCATATACTTGATTACATGTACATGTCTGCATGTAACCGCTCTACTTCAGCTTCCTTCCTCAACCAACCTATTTCCTTGACACATTTTTATAGTATAGTGCATATAACATGCATTACAACTTGTACCTTATAGGAACTTGTACTAACTACTAATAATTAAAATGGCAGGGCCACATATACATGTATTGTCAAAGATTTAAGCATGTGACTGACATTTGATTTACTGGTTTCTAATCACTTCCAAAAAAATTCACTCGCAATAAAAAGAACTTGTGAACAGGCCAGACTAAAGGTATGCGGCCTATGCCAGTCATTACATCATTGTGCAAGCAGAACTACATGTAGAAGAAGAGGGCTACGTTGTTTTTGTTTTTGTTTTATTTATTACCCTATAACTTCTAGCAGCTGGGACAGGGAAATAGACTTTTCCACAGGGGGCCTTACTCTTACTGTCTTACATATTATTTCTGTGGACTGTTAGAAGTTATAGGGTACATGTAATTTGTTCATGTATTTTTAAATAACATCCCAACTGGAAAGTCTGTAATCATAAGCTTGTTTGAATTGCTCTCTACCAGCGTCGTCTTCTGAGTGTGCAGAATTGATGTAAAGGAAACAAAAACCGACGATACAAGTATTAAAAAAATACTTATATTTTATTCTGAAACATTTTATTAATAAAACATTACGTACTTCTCAAACTTGCCCCCATTCGGGCTTAATAGTTTAGCATGCTCATCAATCCTACCTTGATGTACTGTCCACGGGTTTGGGTTTGACACCTGTCGATCATCAGGGGTTTGAGCAATCGCAGGCTGTTTTTTACCCCCACATGATATTTGACGGGGGTATCTTATAATAGGTGCCCTCCATCTGTCTGTCTGTCTGTCTGTCTATCCATTTGTCTTCACCCTACCTCCTGTCATATTTTGATCTCTATCTCCAAAAGTACTCAATGTATCCAGCTGAAATTTATTTTATTTAACAGCTGGTATGTTGTGACTGTGCACTGTCATGATGCTATTCATGTTATCTTCTTTGAAGTTTGTCTGTCCATCCATCCGTCTGATCTTCGCCCCCACTTTACTTCCTGTCATATTCCAACCTCTATCTCCAAAAGTACTCAATGTATTGAGCTGAAATGGATTTTATTTAACAGCTGGCATATTGGGACTGGGCACCGCATGGTGCAATTAATGTAATGTTCTCGGAAGTTTGTGTATCCATCCATCTGCCTGTCATTGGCCTTAACTCTACCTCTTGTCATACGGGTGCTTGGAGGGAGCTACATGTTGCCCTGGTGCTCTCAGAGTTAAAGGGGAATAGGAAACCGATCTGTTTGTGTTGTCTGTGTTGCGTCCTGTTATAGTCCTGTGTTTGTCCTGTACGGTCTTTGTTTCTTGCTACATGTAGTGTTGTCAAGGGTGGTTTCTTTCATCCATTGGGCTGGCACGTCGTCATATAAGTGAAATACCCTTGAGTACAATGTTAAACCCCAATCAAAAAACCTCTTGTCATATTCCCAGCTATATCTCGAAAAGTACTCGATGCTCGAACTGAAATAAATTTATTTAACAGCTGGCATGTTGAGGCTGTGCACTGTCATGGTGCTTTTCATGTAAAGTTCTTCCAAGTTTGTCTGTCCGTCCATTCGTCTGTTCTTTGCCTCCACTCTATAAACCTTCTATCATATTCTGACCGTTATCTAAAAAACAACTCAATGCATCAAGCTCAAACTAATTTCATTTAACACCTGACTTATTCGGACTGTGCACTGTAATGATAACATTGGGACTGCAAGGTCATCATGCGAACCCTGTAACATTCTTGGAAAGTTTTCTGTCCATCTGTTCTTTGCCTCCACTTTACCTACATGTACTTTCGTATTTTGGTGTCTATCTTAAAAAGTACTCAATGTATTGAGCTGGAAATTGCTTCATCAAACTGCTGATATATTGGGACTGTTCCTTATCATAATCATGATAATGAATGATTTTTATGTAACACTCCTGGAAGTCTGACTGTCCATCCGTCTATTCTTTGCTTCCACTCTTTGTCATATTCTGATATCTACCCCAGATGTACTCAATGTATTGAAATGAACTTTGTATAATTATTATGGCACGTATTGTTACACCTGTTCAACTTGATTATACTTGATGGGATTTTTAAAGCAGATACTCATCTTGAAGCATGCCACATTGCCAATCACAATTGATTGATTGATTGATATTTATTCACCAGAAAGAAACAATATAAGGTAATAAATAAATAATACTCAGTTTACAAAAGATCAATGGTAATTTGTACATAAATAAGATTGAGTATATATATTGTAAGTAGTGGACCGGCGGGAATAAAACCCCAGGGGGCCTGTCCTATCCCTTTTTAATTATGAATTTAAATATCGTAGAAATAAGGTAAGCAGAGTATAGAAGCATGTACTCCGTGGTGAGTGGCGGCCATGTTGTTTAAAGCCGGATGAAACGAGCTGTGATTGATCTAGAACGCGCTTTTGGCAGATTTAAGTGATATTTCAGCCAATCAGGGAGCTTGTTACAAAAAAATCTGACAATACGTTAAACTATACAGCGAAGAAAAAACGATTCTGCGGTTGAAAAAATTATTGAAATCCGTACTATAGAAGCGGAGATATGAGTGTTTGAATGTCATGCATAATTACTTAGCAAATTAGAACAAAACTTTATATACATGTACTTCATTTGACTTTATTTTATGGCATTTAGAGGGAGTTTTGAGCTATAAATTTCACACTGTATTAAAGGTAAATGCATTGTTTACATTTTGAAGACAAAATATTTTTTTGGAAAATGTAAACAATTTTTTTTACATCAGCCCGTATTGGCATGTCATACAACAACAAGAACACACGTGATAACAACACCAACATACCCTTTTATCATACTACAACAGACACACATCGCCGTGGTGTGACGACCAGAATAACTATAGACTATGGAAGGGTTCAACGTTATCATGTACTAATAATTAATACATAAATAACAGTGGGGAGCCACTCAACAATTACTACATAAATAGTAGTGCGGTGCCAAAATGGCACTCATGTAAATTAGTACACGATAACTTCGAGCCCTTCCTTACGATGTAATTGCAAATGATAACCGAGTTACGCATCTTATACCGCTTGGTGAGCCACCGGCACTACGTCTTCTGTTGGCTTTTAATCGAGGGTGGCTGCCCTGGTGTAGGTGGTGGGCGAGATGTCCATCTCTTCCAATGCGTCGAATCGGTTATCGAAAGCAACCCTCTCCGAGTCAAGCGATCTATTGATGGTTCAGAATATAGGTGACCAACTCTCTCCGCGAACATTTATTGGCTGTTTAAACGTAAAATGAATGTTACTTAATCCTCAAACGGTCGCTATTTCATTGTTAATATGATATGTGTGATGGTAATTGTATCGGTTCAACAGAACACTGTATGTTTTCATCTAAATGTAGTTTCACCAAAATATGTCCCTATTTAAAGAAATAGATGAACATCATCCAAAAAGGTCGTAACTTTCTCTCTCCTATACACTTTTTCTGATTTGATTTCTCCGTTGAATTTCCAAGCGTGACAGCAGGTAATCCATACGGTTGTTTGCAGTGGGGCACGTGCGAAATGAGCGCCATGTTGTAGAGTTCGTTAAGAGTTCTAGTCAAAAGGAAGATGTATAGATGTCAGCTGACATGTTTTGTGTGAAGTCGTTGATTGATTGATTGATTGATTAGTGTTTACGCCACATTCAGCGGTATTTCAACTACGCTGTGACGTGAACATATTTCCGATTTATTAATTTATATCTTATTTTAAGATCAACTCTAGTTAACAGCACCATTGGCCTTAACATCCAAAAAAAGAAACAGAATGAACAGAATAGGGCATACATAAGTGTTAAAAATGTTAAAATATGTCGAAATATAATATAGTTGAAATTTGGATCCAAAAATTGTAAATATTGTGTTAAAAATTCTGTCAATTTTAGTTATTTACAATGATTCATAAAAATTTAAGTTTTATGATACACACCGATCCAGATATGGCAGATATGGTCGTTGGATATCCACTAAAAAGGGCGGAGGCCAGATTTCTACCCCCATCCCTCTCAACGCGTCGAAGCAGTTCCCAAGAACAACCGTCTCCGACACAAGGGATTTATTTACTGATGACCTCGGTGAGAGGGGACCAACAATCTCTACATTAAGAACATTAATCGGCTGCTCAAATTGCAATATTTGGACGGTATCCCTTGTGGCCTTGGGAGGGGTTTTGTTTTTGTCTGTGGCTGTTTTTTAAGTTAAGCTTGACTATTTGTATTAGTTTGTGTTGAAGTAGTCGTTTTTAATTGTATTTGACTTGTGTTTTGGTCAACAGCAGAAGGGTCTTCAACACCAGTTGGCCAAGTAAGGGAAGTGTGTTTCGCAACAGACAGAAACTTTCTTCATGGCACTGGCATAGAACTGGGATGACTCTTGAACATCCCAGGTAGAAGCAAGGCGGTGTGCCTCGATTGAACTAACGTTTTGTTCTGATTTAATTTCTTGAATACGCAATTCTTTGATAAAATGACTACAGTCTTTGGAGGAGGGCTTCGCCACAATTACAGCATTTAATATCATTGTTGCAATCAAAGCCCTCATGGCCTCCTTCAGAGCAACGAAGCTTACCAAACCCCCTCTAACAATGTATATGTGGTCTGGCACTGCAGGGGAATCGTATGTAATAAAGTACGTATGAAGTTTTATTATTGTACTATCTTTTCCTCTGTCTCGAATGATCCCCTTACTGCTGTTAAGTGATCTGTGTGGTGTTTTGGCTACAGGTAACTCTTAACTTGTCTTTAATTTAAGTAAATTGGCTGCCTGTTCCTGTCTGGTGCATTCCATCTAACCGCGATTTTGTTACATTTATTTAGAGCTCATGCAGTAGCTATTAGAGTTAGGGTTTTTTTTAACGCAAACGGCGACATTTTTGTAAGTCATTTTGACTTCTTATAACTAAAAATTTGGACCATTTTTTTTGTCTGTTTTCATTTAAATTATTTCTACTTCCTTTATTTTTTTCTTTATTAATAGGGTTGGGAGAGGATGCCATACGCGTTTAATGTTTCACGACCCATGTCCCACACCCTCAACACAGTACCACCAATTTCTTTCTACTACACTTTGTTAAGGACTCGAGATAAAGATACTCCAGAAACTTGTCGCTGAGAGTTTATCCACAGCTTGTTATGATTCGTGGGTTTTAGCAAATGTTCATTTGTGTGTGTAAACCGATTAAGAAATATATACATATAGGCATGAATATACCTTGAAAACAACCGATACTGCATGCCTAGCTCATTGGACATATATTCTTGCCAGGATGAGATTTGATAGGTTCTTATGTCTTAGTTGTAGTGTAAATTCCAACCAGGAAAAGAAAAATCAACACACGAACCGAGCTATATATTATTAATATTTGACTTGGCTGAAACTAACGAGGCTCTCGTCATGGACGTCAAACACCCACTTTGCCCTGTTTTGTTTGGTCAGTATTCTTGCTTAAATTGAGCCGCACGTATAAATCCTACCTGGTTCCAAGTCTTCGGCTCAGTTCATCGAGTAACTCGATCCCTATCCCTTTAAATACCATCTCTCCGTTCTCACTCGATTTTATGGTTATCGGAGGCCACTAAAAAGGAGTAAAATAAATCTATGGAACCTCCCAAAATCAGAGGTTAAAACATTGCAAAAAGTACATTTGCCTTGCTTAATAGTATGTCAACCAAGCACGTGGGATATAGTGAAAATTAAACCCTGTCATTGGGTCGTGTTAATTTTGTTAAATTGTGGAGAACATTTTCACCAGTGCTATTGTGCAACGCGTCGTCATCGTTTTGATTGAAGATGAGTGCAGACGAACGCCACTACGGTTGGCCTGGCTGTTGAATATCCCCTTCTTATACTGGCCGTGTGCCTTGACTTTATTTATAAACATGTGGATTCGTAGTCACTTCATAATGCTTTAACCGCCCCTCCCCCCACCAAACAAAACAAAACAAAAAAAAACACATAAAAAACAACAACAACAACGCTGTGTGGATTTTTCTCCAGTCTAAATTAAAAGTGGATCATCCATTGTGATTGACCCGACTGGCCACTGTGCCTTTACTTAGATTGTAAGTCACGTCATGTGATCCGCGATATGTCATGTCATTCACTGCACTTTCCGGTACCACCTACATTCTTTCTACCGGAACGTTAGAGATATGCCCATTGTCCCTCCCGGTCGTACCGCTGGATCCAACAGCAACACACAATAAGCCTTACGCCTCTAAAGTATATGTAGTCAAAACATAGCGATAAATGTTTTAACGAGGTATCCGGGAGATCGTTAGTAGAGAACGAGACTGACATGAACTATTACAAACCACACTATAGTGCGTGGTTTCACGTTCGGTGAAACTAGCATTTGCATTATTAAAGTGAAACATCCACACAAGTTCTTACCTCTTTGAAAGCAACCCTTAGCGTCCCGCTTCGCAGACCACTGACGTCCATTTGAGAACTATCTTTCATCTTTACAGGTCAGAGCGTCGAGTCTCCACTTTTGAGACATATTGGTAAAACGTAAAGCAACAAAATAAATAAATACATATACGCCACACGAACGTGCTTGACATGGTGGTGTATATTCATGCTACTCTAATAATACGCATAATACTCTCTAGTCACCCTGTCGGTACCGGTGCGGTTAGTAAGACAGGATCCGATGTGTAGTCTCTGCAGATCAAGAATGTGATATGTATGTCCACACTATTATAGTAATTCAGCCATATAAAATGTTTTGAACATACGTCAATAAACGAGCAGAACATGCCATAATCAGTATAGTTCATATAAGTAAGTGTTTACACTAGGTAAAATCGACTTCTACGGTAAAGCAGAAAAACTTGCTAAAATTGGTAAATAGCATGGAACAAAAGCCATTAATGGCAAATGCAAAAACACCACGTGTTCACCTGTCATTGTCCAAATATAAGAAGTTCAAATTGTATACAAACATTGTGTGTTTGTGTCGTTTGGTCTATAATACTTGGCTTATTGGTGTTTTTGTAACTAAAGCACAGCCGTACTTAATAGCTTTGGTTGACTGATTGATTGATGTTTAACGCCGTTTAAAATGATATTTCAATGATATTACGGTGATATAATTCAACACAGGTTATCATAAAAGCAATGGCGGGTGGTTGGAGGGAGCTTCATATTGCCCTGGTGCTCTCAGAGCTAAAGGGGAACAGGAAGCTGACGTGTTTGTGGTGTCTGTATTGCGTCCTGTTTAAGTCCTGTATTTGTCCCTTCCTGTCTTTGTTTGTTGCCAGTGATGTCGAGGGTGGTTTATTTTATCCATTGGGCTGGCACGTCGTCATATATGTGATATACCCTTGAGTACGACGTTAAACCCCAATCAAACAAACAACCATAAAAGCAATGTGATTTTGCTTTGTTGGAAAGCTAATATTCCCTCAAAGCTAAGTAAAGCCTTAGAAAATACTTGGGTATATGATACTACAGGATTTTGTCCAAAACCATATCGGATTTTCTTTGGAATCCTATAGGATTTTATAATTATCCTATAAACTTATCAAACAGGAGGACCAAAATCCTATAGGATTTAATAATTATCCTATAAATTTATCAAACAGGAGGACCAAAATCCTATAGGTTTTTTCTGTAATGGAACCAGTAAGATTATCATTGGAACCTGCTAGCCATGCTTAAATAAATAAACATATTTATAAGAAAATATAACCAAATACAAAATGGCGTTTATTAATTTGTTATCATTATACGGTATGACGATTTCTGTCGAACTTGAAATAACATTTAGACGGCCAACAACTGTAGTTTCTGGCTAGCCTTCAATAATAATTCACATTACACTGAAAGTCAACTTTATATTCACTTACCTAACAATCAATATTTAAATCAAATCATCATTGTAAACAACATCCAATATTGAGCTGCCGACAGGTAATGGCCTTCTCTAAATGTAATGATTTCAAATTAAAACATCTATAATAGTTATGAATATCAAACCACAATATCATTTGCACAAGAAACTATACGAAAGTTTCATTTCTTATTCATGGGAATGTGTTACATTCCAATGGTAATGAGCAGGTATTACCGGACACTCGGAGGTGCAGATGTCAAGTATCCCAATCATTAGGTCCAGAAGTTATATTTTTAAGCTGAAATTCATTTTCAGATCGCCAAATACACCGTGAAGGAAGCAGCAGTAGCGGTATTCCATTCTTGAAACTGCCGTGCTTAATAATAGTGATAGTATTTCTTTATTTCAGACAGATGTCCATAGCTAATACTTAATACTATTTCTTCATATAGTATGCATCTTTCAGGAAACATATTTACAAGTGTTTCCTCACAAAGGTAGATACAACGCAAAGCTGTGTTTTGGTTTTGACATCACACAACAATAGAGTTCCTACTTATATCCAGAGGTTCAAATCATATCATCAAATATTGAAATGCCTAGTCAAAATAAAACCCGAAACATAAGGAATAAACCAAACAGAAGCAGAAGTCCACAAATGTATCACAATAGGTGGACTGGGAGATGTCTAAACCGAAGCCTTGTCAGTCTTGAACAAATCCATCTTCGTTGAACAATAATCTAAAGGAAGTTGCATCGCTATGTCGCAATCTTAAAGACAGGGTCATTTCTCTTCAATAACATCAGCTATTTCATATAAAATTCAACATCTGTGTTAATATTGGTCACCGATCCTTCTTGAGTCACACATTTGACGGACTACTTAGTTCTTGTGAACAAGGCATAAACTTGGCGGACGAATTGACAGCTGTTGCCTATCATATTTATGCATCTTCCCGAGGCAAGGCAGAAAAGAATATCATCGCATTAAGCTTCTCTTCCTTTCTTACCTTGCCGCCATAGGCGATAAAATCTGAGTTAGCTAAAGTTTACAACAACTACTTTCGGAGGGCCTCTCTTTACTTTACTCAATCAGATCGGGGGGTTTTCAGAATAAGAAAGAGGCCGTCTTAACACATGATGACAAATAGGCTTTATATGTAATATAAACGCACGATCTTAGTCTCATTAACGAGCCCTGGCAACATCACAGACATGTTAATGGACAGTGGCGCCACGCTTGTTTGTTGTAGACTTTGATGTGTTAGCGACGTTTTGATTGGCCTACGTGTTTCTACCATAGTCCAATTAAATTTTCCCCGCGTTTTTCCTTCGAATTACAGCAAGGGATAGTAATGTGGAAATTTCGTCTTACACTCTTGCATAGGAAGATGCATTTATGGAGCATAAATCGAAGAGCTATTTTACCTTTTTTAGACAAAAAGGAAGACGAAATGGTAAAAATTTCACAAAGTAACAAACGATATGGAGTTATAATGCATTATGTGAATAGTTTTATTGAGGTACCAAAGAAGAGAAACACATCAGCTGTAACGAATCGCGACTCTACAGCGCCGGTTGTGGAAAAACAGCCAAGAACTGAACTTAATAGAAGTGCTAACATTGTGGTTAGAAATATCTGGAACAAATCTTATAGTATACGTTGTATTACATATAGGCCACCAAACACACCAGTTGAGTGCTGGTCAGATATCGCTGCAAACATAGATGGTGGCACAATTTAATACAAATAAATGCGTTCACCGCTAAACAATTATTTGTCATCTTATAAACATACGGCACTGATATAAGCGATAAATTTGGTTCATGGCCTGACGTAGAATGGAACAATGGCGTTACCACAACACTTTAAAGCTTTGTATTTCTATAAATTCTTGTCCGAAAAATGTTTCAACAAAATTTCTAAAAACAATAATAAAAAATCTACACAAATACCGATCATAAGTAAATAAAATATAATGTCTAATTTTGGTAATTCAAATTTATGACCCAGAGTTCTTTTTGGTGCACAGTTTCTACTCTTTGTCATCCACTTCCGGTTCATTCTATCCAAGAGTCCGTTTTCATGAAGCTCGACAATCCTATCAATATATAACAACATGCCAAATATGTTTGGTTACATAAGATGTATAAAGTCTAATAGTTATGATATTTTAATATATCTTGCGTATTGCTTTTCAATGGCAGGTTAGGGTTTTCTCCGTTTCTGTACATTCACAAAGTTGAAATAATTTGATAGACATATGACCAGGACTTACTACGCTTATTCCTGTTATTAATATAACTAATATTATTTATTTAAATCTTGAATGAAATTGGTATTTTCGTAGGAACGACTACAGTTGGATTCCAAACAAACCAATCGGATTTCAAGAACTTTACAAACTTTCAGTTGTACGTCAATCGGTTATGTTTTAATTTAAATTTCTCACCCAATGCTTTAAATGCGATATTTGACTCAAAATAGAATCAAAATTGCTTGTAGTATGCAATCTTAAAAATGCACCCATAATTATAAGGCCAAACAATACGTGAATTTCTTGATGGCGTTACGGCGTCCATGTGTATGTTATAATGGGAGTGAAATATCCGTGTGTAGGAACTCCGATCAGGTTTTTGTTTGATTGGGGTTTAACGTCGTGCTCAAGTGATTGGGGTTTAACGTCGTGCTCAAGTGATTGGGGTTTAACGTCGTGTTCAAGTGATTGGGGTTTAACGTCGTGTTCAAGTGATTGGGGTTTAACGTCGAGCTCAAGGGTAGTCCGCTTGTATGTCCACTCCACATTGTTCCTTGCCTAATTACAGCGAAAAATCGGGAGGAAATCTCGTAAAAAAAAAACACCCCCCGCGATAGACAGAGCCACATCGTGTGACTCCCCCATATATCTGATAGTCGACAGGTCTATAAGTGAAACAAACAAACAAACTAAACACTAATTGACTTCTCAACGGTAAAGAATCAGAACCGAAACATCATCTTGAAAAAAAAAGAAGAAGTTATCTGCAAAGTAATATTCTTTACTATATCAACACCAGCTTCTAATATGCCACTAAAATATGATTCACTTACTTTTTTGAGAAGATGTCTGTATAGGGTGATGCTTTCCGGAGTATAAGAGACGAAAAACTCGAAATTATACCCGTATCAAAAAATGTCAGATTACAATTGTTGGCAAGTTCTGTGTTGACTAGCATTTGACTGGTAGCGAACACATAATTGCCTGCCTTCGCTTTCCTTAGCTGTAAATCAACAGACGTACTGAGAACATCCGGGTCACTTTGAAAGAATAACTGAGTCCCACTCCAGAACTTGAA